>JXSR01S038230.1:3886-21256 GCA_000969725.1 Ophiothrix spiculata
ACGTTGTTCATAGTCAATGACATCGAAGAAGGCCATCCGGTAGTCGTCCATTGTACAGACGGCTGGGATAGGACACCTCAACTTGTAGCGCTGGCGGAACTCATGATGGACCCATACTATAGGACACTTGAGGTAAGTGCATGAAGTCAACGTTGTTCATAGTCAATGACATTGAAGAAGGCCATCCGGAAGTCGTCCATTGTACAGACGGCTGAGATAGGACGCCTCAACTTGTAGCGCTGGCAGAACTCATGCTGGACCCATACTATAGGACACTTGAGGTAGGAATGCCCAAGCCATGTTAGAAATGTTTGTATTGTATGATATTTATGCTGAAATGTTCTTTACAGGAAATCTACTAACTTCTCTTATTTATGTAATGGCAAAGAGGATCGCAATTAAATAGAGTTAGATGTTGATTTCATTTTGTATTAACATTATCTGAACAAATTCTTAGTCCTTTTAAGGGCACAGTTAACCCCTCATTTTCTGAAATATTGTACGCTTTGTAACTCAGCAACTATAAGTAAATCCATATAAAAGTTTACATTTCTAGATGTGGATTTCTAGATGTACGATTTTGGACCAAGGTCCAAAAAACCCTTGTTCTTGGACCACTATTTTGCAAACAACCTAACTAAATTTAGAAAAATTAAAAGTTGGACCTCAAATGCTTTTTAGAATCTAGAAACACATGTCTAGGAACGCATTTCTCAAATTTTTGATTTTTGACTTACTTTTTAAAATTTTGCCTAAAATAGGCCAAAAATGACAAAAAATCATTTTAGGCCTATTTTGGACCTATTTTTTGGCAATATTTCAAAAAGTAAGTCAAAAATCGAGTCATTTGAGGTCCAACTTTTAATTTTTCTAAATTTAGTTAGGTTTTTTACAAATATAGTGGTCCAAGAACAAGGGTTTTTTGGACCTTGGTCCAAAATCGTACATGTTGGCTCAAAACTGACCTAACCATCATCTTCTACATGAAAATCCACATCTAGAAATGTATACTTTTATATGGATTTACTTATTGGTTGCTGAGTTACAAAGCCTAAAATATTTCAGAAAATGAGGGGTTAACTGTGCCCTTAAATCAAGGAATGTTATAATACAGATATGCAGAAAATGTCTTGATTTCAAGAAATTTTGTTCTGTGTAGCACATTTGGTAATAAGTGTTTCATGTATTTGCAGGAAACACTGACTTAAAAGATTTTCACACAGCGCTATTAATATATTTACATTGCTCTGGTAAATTTACAACAACTTCACATACCACTATTTTATCCTTCACAGGGCTTTCAGATCTTAGTGGAGAGGGAATGGCTAGACTTTGGGCACAAGTTTGGTGAGCGTTGCGGTCATCAGCCGGGGCATGATGACATCAACGAGAGATGTCCAGTCTTCGTCCAGTGGTTAGATGCAATCCATCAGTTAATGAAACAATACCCAACGGCGTTTGAATTCAATGAAACATTCTTGGTAAGCGATACTAGATTTGTTTTATTCTGCAACCATTTATCCCCAGACTGCATTTGGCACAAGGAAACTTTATAGAGGAATCTGGACTTGTCACCATTTTGTTGTTGCTCATGGAGCAGAGTTCTTGTACCTCCAGATATATTTTATGCATTTTGTTTCACACACAAATTGTGTCTGCTTGTCAAGAAGCGTGTAATAATAATAATAATAATATGACACTTTTATATAGCGCTTTTAAACTAACTACATTGATTCTAACTTTGTCAATTCACTAAGCGCTTCACATTATTACCGCTGCCGCTTGGAAATTGTCACAATCAGATCGCATCAAGTAGGGGTACTATTGCAACTTTCTCTGATCAAACAGTACACCAATTTTACCACTAATCCGTTTCAAAGAGTCTCGGAAGTGTGGGACGCAGAGCTGTAAAATGACAGAGGAACAATAACTGACCCTCCATGAGCTACAATTTAAGATGGCTGCCATCCCATACGATTTACACGCCAGTCAAATCAAAATGGCGGTGAGTCCAGATTCCGCTATATAATATCCTTGGTTTGACATCATATGATGACATACTCACTTATGGTGCATTAACAGCAATTTCAGCACTGCAACATTGCTTTATATTTACTGATATGCAGTCTTTATTGTGCACTACTAATAACGCCTGTAAAGACTATGTCGATAGACATTGAGCGTTGTAGTGATGAAATTGTTGACTGTTTCTGCCATCCTGTGATGATACTCTCAACCAATACTACATAGATTTCAAGTCTGTCCAGCAGTGTTTCCGCTAAGGCCGTATGGCGCGCCATTGGCGCAGGAGCGGTGAAAATTGGCGCAACGAGTTTCTGAAAATGTGTGAGAAAGATATTTTCTAGCTTTATTAAGTAAATTTTCAGCCACAGACCATGATTTTGGCGCAAGCACCGCTTAAACTTTGTCAAACTTGCTCGAATTGGCGCAAGCTCAAAAACCTAACGGAAACACTGCTGTCCAGTGATTAGATGGAGTCCACCAGTCATTGAAACATATCCAACTTTGTTTGAATTCATTGAAGCATTCTTTAGTGAGAACACAATATTTAAGTTTGCACTTAGTTAACCCCAATATGTCTAGCATCATGATAGCACACTCACTTGGTCTAGTCCTTTATAGATGTCCAGTCTTTGTTCAGTGTTTAGTGTTTAAAAGAGTTCATCGGTGTCAAACAGGTATCAACATTCTTCCTTGCTGGTAAGTTAAGTGGCACAGCAATATTTCAACAAACAACAGAGACTGGCCTAATCAAAAGTAAGATGGGCTGCTACCTGTCTATGTACAGACAATCAGCTTTATTCTGTTCCTGATCAGAAAAAAACAACAACCTTATTTACGGGCAAGCGGACCTTTCAAGTAGGGTCGGGTTGGTCGGTCTGACAATTTTTTTCCAAGAAATTTGTTTAACTCAATAGCCCAAAAGTCCAGCAAAAAAAGGGAGAAAAGGTGAAAAATTTTGCACAGAAATATTTTTGGTAAAAAAATGTCTGATTTTACATGATTTTTATCGAAACAAAAAAAAAGATTCTTCCAAACCACAAATTTAGGGTTGGTTTGGCCCATAAAACAGTGTCTTTTTTTTGTCACCTAAAGGTGCTAGTACACAACTTTTGGGTCACTTGAAAATGTTTAACCCATGGTTATAATTTGATCGCCCAGAACCAGAGCGATGGTTCTATTGTTTAGAACTGGCCAGGATAAATGTTTATGTAGTTTTATTGTAAGTATCAATTTAACATTTTTCTTGCTTGCTTTCATTTACAGGTCAAGCTGGTACAGCACACCTATTCATGTCTGTTTGGTACCTTCCTGTGTAATAGCGCCCGCGAGAGACAGAAGTACATCTTAAAAGAGCGCACCTGTTCGGTGTGGTCTCTGCTGTCAGTTGAGGGACATAAATACAGGAATTTCCTGTACAACCCTAGCAATGAGCAGGTATGTTGGAATCTGTCTGGGCATACAATTTACTAATTATTACAATTTTGCAGGACATGCTCTTGTTTGAGTTTTTGTAATATTGGAGAAACACCCATGAATGGAGGTTGAATGATGACTTGACTGCTGATCGGAACCTGTGATTCTTTGTGGGCAGCACCTAGTAGGCCCATCATCCCTGAGTGGTAGTTTATTAGCAGTTGTCATCTCGAAAGACTAAACTATGAGGAAAGTTTCTCCAAAAAGTGTGCAGAACTAAGTGTTTTAGAATTGTAATAATTTTCAATTTTGGTGTCTTTGACCTACACATAGAAATCTTTGTAGATGTTAAGGCTAATCAGTTAAGTCAACTACAACAGCCCCACCCCTTCCCACATATATAAAAAAAAAAATGGAAAATTCTTCAACAGAGTGTAAAATTTTCAAATGGATCAGCTAATTAGAAACTTTCAAACATCATCTTTAAAAGGATTTGCCTAGATTTTGTACAGATGCATTCAAATTTTTAAGTGCTTTAATTTCTCTTCAAGAAACACTTTCAAAATTTTCAACTCGGGAGCCTAGATAAATAAACTTAAGTTTTGGGTGTGACAACTTCCACTGTTCTACTACAAGCAATTTCTAGTTAACTAATTGTGACCCGTCATATCGAAAAGTACCTTAAGGTCGGCATAGTAAATTACGAGAAATGGGCCATTGAAGCTGAGCATAGTCAAAAATCACGTCCAAGGTCGAATTTCTAATTTCATCAGAAACATTAACTTTGAAGTGTATTCTACCAGATTAACCAGGTTTCAACATCCAAAACATAAGACAAATGTTTTAAAAACCGAGATAAAATCCTTTCTCCATTCAAGTTTTACCAGTGCAGAAATTTTAATCTTGATTTTCTCAGAACTATAGTTTTCTGAATCAGCCTGATGCCTTTTACCAATTTGGATGTAACTTTGCAATCGAAAATCCAATAACCAAAAGCAAGGTGTCATTTTAAAACTTAAAATATAATCCTTCAGATGAGACCAAAAAATCAATTTTCATTTTGGGACCCTTAAGGTACCTTTCGATATGACGGGTCACAATTATGACTGAAGGTATTTTTTATGAGTGCATAAGTTATCATTTCTAAACTTTACATAATGTGCATTTTTGAATGGGGTAGTAATTTCCTCATGTGTGCATTTTTAATTGTCTTTCAGGTGTTGAGTCCAGCAATCAATGTGAGAGACTTATTCCTATGGAAACAAGTTTACATGTCAGACTCAGCCCCAGCCAGCCCTGAAGAATCACTACAAGCATCAGTTCAGACAGAAACCACACCCAAATTACCAAGAACAAGATCCGTCGATGATCTCCATAAAACCTCGACAGAAGAAGACGGCAGACGTGGAAGCATCGTAGATAATCCCGCCTTGCCTAGACGCTTGAGTGATCCTAATCTTAGTGATTTACGATTAGACGGAAGAATTGGCACGCCACCAACTAACAGAAAAATATCAGAACGATCTCTTGAGTCACCTAATAAAGATAGTACTGATGAAAAATTTCAAGTTAAAGACACTGAACCTGATGAAGTGACCACAAAGCCTGTTATGAATGGGCACTCTGATATGGACAGTGAATCAGACCATCTGGAGAGTGGAGAAGAGGACTCCAAACCATTGACCAATGGTCATGATGATCTACTCAATGGTAACTGTATTGATGAAGGCGACTTTGATCCACCGTCTGATCACAGCAAGAACTCCATGACATCAACTCCCGTTAAATCTTGCCGCACGAATAGCGTGAACTCAGTTGAAAGCAACAAATTAGAAGGCTCTACTGATACGTTAACTGAAGATACATCTCAGCAAACGGATGTAGAAACTGGACATTTATGTAATGGCGATGCCGCCGCATTAGATATTGAAACACCTAAAGGTAGCAGAACTAATTCTATAAACAATAGTGATCGTTTAACGCCAAATGGTAGAAAACTTGAAAATTGTACGAGTATCAGTACGAGTACAAGTGATATTAGCAACTCACACGTTGGTATGTCCGATTGCCTTGATAGCTTGGGAGGGCCTATGTTTTGGAGTACAAATGGTGTGTCGGGGGAAGGTAGGCCACACATGAAGGATCTGTGCATTAAGGCTGACCCGCGCGCCAGAAACTATTCTGGCGGTTCCAGCATTCCCAGTTACGCGTCTACACATTCCAGCCCTGGTTTAGAAGGGCACCCGCTAAAATTCAGTGCAATGCCATGTCATACGCCACCGAAACCAACTTTGCCGTTATCGCCGAGCACGCTGCGACTCGGCCGACATCTGGACGAGGATGGATTGACATGCGTTAATATGCCATCTCAGATGCAGCTACTGGACTTGATGCAGCAACATGAGCAGGAGATTCTGGCTTTACATCATAAGGTACAGTACAAAAAAACAAACAAGTGCTGTATGTGAAATTACTGTACATATAAGATCCTTCCATCCAGTAATCATTATTTTTAAAATCCTATCCTGTGCTGAAAATAATTAAAAATGACGCCGCACTAACATGAGTAATGTCCCATATTCACATAAGGCAAAAAAAAAAAGAACTCTGTCTCAGCTTACTTGAGGTCAAAATCTTAAGCACTATGCGGGGTTTTTTTTTTGGTTTTTTTAGTAGAAAAGGGCTACGCGGATGTGGAAATACCCCCTAATTTTTTTATAAATTGCATTTTTGGGCCACTATTTTTTTTTCGCGCCCGTTTATTTAACTTTTTTTTCCAGTAAGTAGGAAAAAAATGGAAAAAAATGAAGATCTCTCAAAAACCTAAAAAAAAAAAGAAATGCCCTAAAATTTGGATTTTTAAAAGCTATGCGCGCGGGAAGCTGAGACAGACTATTTTTTTTCTTTGGCCTAATGTCCCATATTCACATAATGTCCCATCCGTATATTCATGAAAATTTGCGGGAAATTACTCTACACACAGGTAAAGTCCCATCGGAATTTTGTTGGAGGCTCCATTTTTTCTTCATATTTTGCTGAATCACTTGTAAAATTATCATAATATCCAAACTTTCTTGAAAAATAGTCATGTTTTGTCAAAAAGGTAACGTGAAGATCAAAACTATTCGAGCTTAAGATTGCAAATGAATATGTACCGTTTCACTGTGTTATTGTATTGTCATTGTTACAAGATGGTGATGTTTTCATTCATATATTGGTCTCAAATAAACAGAGGATATGCTATCATATCTAGCAAGCATGAACTACACATGCGCTACCACACTTGATGAAGGAAACATGGCAAATGGCACAATGGCACAAAATAATGTCATCACTTTAAACTTTAATTTATTTTTGGGAAAAAAAATCTAGGGATATTTTATCAAAATATCAATGTTGAACTGAATTCAAAATAGGTTGATGTCCTCCCTCTAGCTCGGTCAATACATTTATGTTTAGGGATTGGGATTGTTTGCCTCGGTAGATCAACCATTTAGTACAGACAATCAAGAGTCCTCTGGTTAATACCCACCTCCTAACATCGATCAACACAAGTTCATTTTCAAAAACGGTGGGACATTAATCGAGTCACTACAGTAAGTGGGTCTTATTGAGCATGGTACAATATAAACAGCCTGGTAGTGCTGCAAAGAAAATTTGTTAAGATTTTGTTAAAACAAGTTATTATTGTTTCAAATAAATTTCGGACAAGAACTTGATTTCTGAACGCTACCACTGCGTATCCACAAGTTGCGACAAGAACGGGACACTGGGAAGTACGCAACACCGTTTCCAATCAGAAATCCACAGTGTCACGACATTGCGCGTGCCTGAAAAGCATCGTCTACTCGCGTAAAATGCACACGTAATTGTGTTACGCAAGGCTCTAAATTTTCATGTCAGAGAATTATTTGAAACAACAATAGCTACAAAAACTGTAGTACTTATACTTTGATCAACACCAAGTAGGCGAGCATCTTCACATCTTGAATTGATACATATAAGCACGTGCGTAGCTTGACACAACCTAACTGCAGGAGACGCAGTGTGTGTTGCACGTGTGACTCGCGCATCACACGTGTAACTGGGATTATGTTCACTTGCGGATGAATAAAAGCCTCATAATTCCCGTCTATTTAGTATTGATCAAAGTATAGCAGTGGGTTCTTTACAGAATAGAGCAAAATGCATAGAAGGTTGTATGTACGTTATATATGTTTGATACAGTAGATGCTGCCTTCAGTTTTGAAAATGCTGTGATTGTCTCCATGGTAAAAGTAGATTACAGTTACTGGAATTTTAAAGAGATATATAACAAATGCTTCCATTAAATGCATTATTTCACTAACTCCCTCCCTCTCCCAAGCTTTTTCTTAAGGTTACACTGACCAAAAGTCAGAATTCTGAAAAAAGCGGCTCCTGGTCCTTGTAATTTCTTGAGAACCAGGAGAGGTTTTGTCAGGTCGAGGATCCATTTCCGAAATTTGATCATGATTTTGATTTTCGAAATCAAAAATTTATCATGAAAGAAGAAATTGTTTGATTTTCTTCTATTGAATAATATTGTTTTTCCAAAAATGCTTGTGTTTCCAATCATTTTCTTCACAATTTTTTACTCATACGAGAGACAAAAATTTTATATTGCAAGACCCAGGCACTATGGTAGGGAAAAATATCATCGGCTGGTTCTCAATTTTTCTGTCCTGCCAGGCGCAAAAATTTGGGAACCATATGGTAAGAATCGCCAGGCGCCCGCATAAGAAAAAGCTTGCCCTCTCCCATGCTATAAGGTGGTATGTTAATATGTTGATCAAGAAGTTATCATAGACTGGAGTCGGTTCGAGAAAAGCTATTCAAGGATAATAGGTGTTTCTTTTGTTCCATCAATACAGCCTACTTGAATTTTCTATGTTATAGCGTGTTGGCGGTTAACTTTGAAAACAACCATGTTATATTTAATCCGGTAATGACACAAAGAAGCATGATTTGAAACAAAGAAATGACAAAAGTGCACTCCAGGGCACTTTGTGATCAGAATAAATGAAAAGAGGATGGTTTTACAAGAATTTTCATACCAAACTTAATAGCGTACGATAGCGTACAGTTAAGATATTTGTAATTTAAACGGACAGCTCTAGTCCATTCGGTATATGTTTGCAACTTACACAATGATAAAAAAATGCGGTTGTAAGCATACAAATGACGAAATGCACTGTCGATAACAGCTTTCCGGTAAACAGACTACACTAGATCATGAATACAAGTAGTGGACAGTGGTTCGACTAATCAAGTCTTTTGATTAGATATGTGCTCTGGGACGTCAATACAAAAGCGTACTTAATTTGCGTTTGAATAGCGTTAGTAATAATAAGATTTAGTACGACATGGTTGGTACAATGGGATACATGATCGAACCGACTCCAGTCTATGGTAACTTCTTGGTCTGGTATAGTAGATATTGCCATTAGTTACCAAGAGACTTGATCCTCATTTCTGCAGGTACAACAGATGCATTCTTATATGAAACAGATGCAAGAACAACAAGCCATGGGACTGGCTCTCCCTATTATGAATGGAGACGTCAATGGAGAAATGGTACGTAATAATCCAACTCTCATTGTACATCATCATCATCATCGGTTGGCTGCACAGCAGGCGATCACAAATTGTCTCCAATCACTTCGGTTTTGAGCCAAGTCAGCTATAGCCTGTGGATGTAACATGCTGTTTGTATCTCCCAAAAGCTTTTGGATATAGGACAGATATGATGTTCTTTGTCGGCCTGGCTTCCTTCTCCCATGTGAAGGAGTATAAAGAGCATAAAGTCCGAGTACATCATACAAAAATTTCCCCTGGGATTCAAACCCTGACCTCTCGCATCCCGATCTAATGTCCAGCTATATGGCAAGCCACCAAGTATGGCCTGCATCGGTAGCGATTTCGTGCCCTTATTTATCTCCCTCTCTGACATATTTGGACTTTCAAGTTTCTTGATTTTAGCTCGTTGGATTTTGTTTGACTGAGGTGGCGTATGGTTAAACATACTAAAAAACATTTGAATTAAGGAAAATTATGCTAAGAATAGGAAATGATGGATGCTAGACTGCCCATATGTAATAATGGCATCATCAGCCTAGGAACTCAAATATGGACTATTCCGGTCCCCTTGCGTCCCACCAAAATCAACTTTGAGAGCAGAAATTTGGTTGTGCAAAAACTATGCAAATACTACTTAATGTAAATGGTATGCTAAATTTGACTGCTGCAAGGAGTGTGTACATGTTTTCAATCTTTTTTAATTACGACAAGATGAGGGGAAGCAGGTGGCGCAGCGGTACTTCCCTCGCCTTGCACCAATGATTACAAGATTGTCGCGGGTTCGATCCCTGGTCTGGGCGCTGTATGTGCAATTAGTTGCCAGTCTAAAAAATATGCTTCCGCAGGTTTTCCTCCGGGCACTCTGGTTTTTCTCCTGCACTAAGACTGGCAAATAAATCTGACCATCTGATAGAGGACCCTCATAGAAAGCAGTGCTTTCCTTGGAAACTGTAAAGAGGTGTTTCTATTTTGTAACTTCTTAAATTGTCTATCTCACAGTTAAATCAGAAAGACCTTGAAGGAGAACTAGGAGAAGCTTGCCACCACTCGCGCTGTAATTCTTTACACTCGGATGTCTCATGGGAACAAGTGAATGAAGAAGACGCCAAACGCACACTATGGGTGCCGGATCACGCTGTCTCCCAGTGCCCAATGTGCAATATACAGTTTGGCTTGCTGTATAGGAGGCACCATTGCAGGTACGTTTTAATCAGATGAATTTTTAAAAGAAGAATTTGTACCTATGAGACAAAATAAGAAAACCATGTTTTACGAGCACCACTAATCAAGATCTGGCATTTTTTCACAAGCATGACCTATTATATATCACGCAATACGATGCCCCATGTGATTGGTGTGTACACGTCCTGCGTAAAATGTCATTTGTAATTTTTTTTTTTATGATTATTAACAAATTTCTCAGTCAAAGTACCCTATTGTTTCCGAGTATGGATCACTCTCTAACACTATTACAAATATTGAACACGTTTTAGGGTTAGATTGCATGCCAGTCTGTGTAAGAGACCACTTCAAATCTCAACCGGCAGTTGACCACACGGAACCAGCGGTTCAGGACAATAGCAACTGAGATTTGAGATATATGACGTCATGAAGATCCAAATTAAGATGATTAGAAATAAAGCAGAATGTATGAGGGATAGCTACTGGGAATGCCAAGGTTGCCTGCTACATTGTGAAGTTTAATGACACGAGTCTGGCCTGCAAATTTAATCACAGCCATAGTAATTTTAAGTGAGTGAGAGACTTGTAAAGCAAATTACTTGTGTTTTCGATTGTACATTTCTAAGCAAGTTTCTTGGCTGTTTTTGTAATGGGTCATTTTTGATATTTATCTGATTGGTGTGTGATTGAATTTCTTATGTGAATTCACATATTATTGCTATAATAGACGTGTAATTAATTTGTCAAAATTTGCTGCTAATCCACATGCTTCATGCAGGATATAGTGTGATGTAATTTGCTGACTCAACCAATTTATATGAAGATGTATCATTTTGGCCAATTGTACCACCTAATAAATGTATCGGTTTAATCTCATTTTGCCTATGCAGGAGTTGCGGTCAAATCTTCTGTGCCCGATGCAGCAACTACTTCACGGCGATCCCCAAAGAGCAGCTGTACAAGCCAGAGAGAGTGTGTAAAACCTGCTACGATCAACTGCTGTCAGCTCAAGACAAAGTAGCACAGGAGAGTATCAATGACAGAATCAAAGTGCTATCTGTAGGAGACCAAGGATGAAGGCAACACACTATATCGGTGTGTAGGTTGCTACCCAGTGTTTCCACAAAATACACCCAAATGTCTCCAAAATTTCTTTGTTGTGTAAGTTGCCAACTGGTGTTGCCACAAAATACACCCAAATGTCCCCAGAATTATACTATATGTGGAAAGCTACATAACTAATTGCATTACCAGTTGTGAGATGGTATCACAAAATGCCCGATAAGGGCTAAAAAAATATTGTTTGATTGACGTAACATCAAAAAAAATTATGGTAGGTAGGTCGGATATTTTTTTTAAGTCTATGTTTCACATACAAGAACACAAAATATATGACACATATACAAAAACATCTTCACTTTTTCTTTAACACATCTTTTATTTGTCATTTTGAATGTTCTGCAAGCTATATCTCGGGGCCCCCATGAATCGATTCCCATCAAATTTGGGATTTGGAGGTTTTTTACCATGCTCAAAAAATAAAAATATTTAGGGTCAGCGGTAAAAAAAATATAGGGTCGGTTGGGTTACGCCAATCAAACAATTTTTTTAGGCCTAAGCAACTGCCGATAAGTACTCATTTTGCATTTAGATTAAGGCCATTTTTAACAATGTTAAACAATTCTGCAGAGTACATTTTTTAGGGGGTGTTACCACGTCATTCATACGTTATATATCACTTTTAAGCTTATCTTTTAATGAATTAAGATTTGCCTTCAACCCAAAGTGTTGGTTTGACAACTTTATGCTAATTTTGTGAATTCAAGATATTATTAATTAATACAAGGATAGAGATTTATCATATATTGTTAAGTACTTAGTCATAACGTTGGGTCTTTTTTGGAAATTTCTATTTAAAGGATGCCTAGTTTGCCTCATTCAACCGCAAGATTTGAACCCAAAACCTCTCGCATCCCGATCCAAAGTCATGCAGTGCCAGGCCTCCGGGGATTGCAGTCAGTACTTAAGTTAGTCTCCAATCTATCACATTGTGGAATTTGCACTATTCCCTTGATTTTATAAAAATGGTGTTTTTTAAGTACTACACTCCCGGTCAAAAGTGTTTGCGCACAAAACCTTTAACCAACCATATCTTGAGAACCGTTCATCATTTGCGTCATTTTTTTAGGATTTTATATTTAACATATATAGATCTAAAAACTAAACAGGAATTGCATTCACTACAAACTACACAGGTACATATCAAAAAGAGTGTGTGTGGTGTATTTGTATATGGTCCAGGAAATTGGCCATTTTTATGGGTTTGGAAGATCAAATATCAGAGGAAACATGGATTATTTATATTAGATACATATGGCTCCTATAAAAACAGGATTTCTTCAGAGTCTTGGTCGTTCGATATAATAATTAGGTTTTTTCCCGTATTTATGCGTGCGCAAACACTTTTGACCGGGAGTGTATGGTTCATTAAGGTTGGTTCAATACCCGAGGTTTATCATTGTTACATTTGATTAAGTTTAATGAAAAAACCTAAATCCTTTTGCAAAATGCTTTTGTAAAGTAACATACGAAGGTGTTGTTTTTCCTTATACTTGGAGCAGGCAACATATTTGGTAGTTGTGGTTCTGTAATTATATTATTTGCATTGCATACAGGAATAACAAATTCAGCCACTGGCATTTATCCCATTCTCTTTGTAAAGTCTAACCTGTATTTAATTACATGTTAAACCTTCTATTCCATTCTATCAATATATTTAGACAATCTTTCCAGATGGAAATGTACTCATTTAAATTAAAGAAGAATATTCAACATTGGATATTAGGGAAACTACATTGTTGGTCTTAGAAATCAATAATTCAGTCAAAGTCCTTGGACAGTGTAAACTATAATACAGGGTTAGGGTTGCATTTACAAGCAATGGGGCCGTGCATTCTGGATTTTTTGTTTTTACAATGTCCAAGAAACCAAGAAATGTTTGCTTCACCTGTAAAATCATCTTTCTTAGTGTTGCGATCAATTGCTGGAGGAAAGGGCATTTATTTTCAAAGGTCGCTGTCATGATTAGTACAAAAACACAGAATAGGTCCTGTTAAGGCGGTGTCACACATCACAAAACGTACGAATAACGTACTAATAACATACACTGATTTGTCATTGAAATACACGTAATATCGATTACCAAACAAGTTCTTTATTAGTACGTTATTCATACGGTACGGTGATGTGTGACACCGCCTTTAAGGAGGTGCATACATCACATAGGCCATGTTTAAGGTGTTAAAATGCCATATTACATGATGTACCAAAAAGCAACATATTGTATGTCATGTTGTTTTGCGGCATTTACCACAACAACAATAGATTTAATTCGCTGAACATATGATAGATTATATGTTTCATTCATCATAAATTAAGAATTGACAATAGTTTGTCACAATATCTCAGTCAGACAGGAAACAGGACAATGCATAGCAGGAAAATTTGAAAATGCTATACAGAAATTTGATGGCATGATATGCACTTTTTGAATACCAGTGCTCCATTCTCTGGACATCCTCATAATGTGCTCTAAATAAAACATTACACTTAAAACTGTACTAAAATCATTCATTTTATCATGAAAGTAAAATAAAAATGGGAGTTGCAGTGCCTAGTGTATGTAAATGAGATCAAACCTAACATACAGGCTTGTCCAGTTAACTGCTCTGCAATTTGGTTTACATTATAAAAGGACTGTGGAATCTTGGTTTGAATTAAGATTTTGAGTTGGTCGGTTGGATTGCACTTTAGGCATCTTTGAAATATGTAAATGGAAAATAATGAATCTGGGTTTTGTGGAGAACTGTGGCACTGTGCTAAGACTTAACATTGGGCATGTAATCTGAAGTTGTAAGATGAATTCCCTGTCTGGCCACTCTAGCGTTGAGTCCTCGAGCAAAATTTGTACCTACGTTGTTCCTCCTGATCCAGATGACCAAAATGAGCTTGTATGCAAAAAGTACTGGGAAGTTATCTCTGTGCAGTTGGAGTGGAAAACAACGCCATAACATGCACAATATATTTTAGGCTGGTCTAAACTCTACTGCTGTTTTCATATTAGTGAAGCTTTGTCGCTGCATGACGCATATTTGTTGTCGCTTCCGGTTGTCGTAGCTGATCAATCGATAGGTACAAAATTTCGCACGGCATGTTGAAATAAATTCAACTGGCAAAGCTAAAACCTGCAAGGCTTCAAAGGGAAAAGCAAAGTAAGCTACAAAACTAAAAAGCTACAATGAGTATGAAAGCAGCATAAAGAAATTTATGATGGCTCACCCCGAAAGGGGGGACTTGGCAGATGATATCAATTTTGATTTTATCATTTCATCTGTTGCAGCATTTTCTAAGATTTAAATTACACTTTGTTGAAATTGATCAAGGCGATCAAATTTTACAACAGAAAATCTGCTCTAAATTCTCATTATTTGCTTTATTTTTTGCTTCCTATTTTTACCAGTTTCTTAAAAAGTCCTGCTTTTTGGGGTGATCATGTTTTTGGAGATGGGCATGTTGGCTGTCTGCAATATGCTTTGGGTTTGACATTATCCTTGTCATCGAGCATGCTGGGATATAATCCGTCTTGTTGTGTGTGATATGAATTTAAGATAAATTTCTATTTGCAGTTGTGGCCTTTTGACTGTATTTATGCTGTAACATGACTCATTTAATTGTAATAGACCACTTTGACACCTGAACAGTGTTTCCGCTAAGGCCGTATGGCGCACCATTGGCGCAGAAGCGGTGAAAATTGGCGCAACAAGTTTCTGGAAATGTGTGAGAAAGATATTTTTCTAGCTTTATTGAGCTAATCTTCAGCCACAGCTAATGATTTTGGCGTAAGCACCTTTTCAACTTTGTTAAAATTGCTCGAACTGGTGCAAGTTCAAAACCCTTAGCGGAAACACTGCACATGAACTATGAAAATTAAGTTGTTTGTATCATATCAAAGTGGATTCTATTCAATTTGGTATTGCCATTATTTTAAATTTTCACTTGATAAGTTATGATAAGATCAGTCTGAGCTTAAGTAGCATATAACAGAATTAAATATGTGGCCTGCCGCGGCATAAAGATGCAGTTGTCGGCTCGTACATACTGCTCATTGTAGCATATCTCGTATACGCAACTAGTATACATCAGATATGCTACAATGAGCTACATGTAGGAGGTGACAACTGCATCCTTTTGCCACGGAGACCCACATATGGGAAACTTTGGAAATTGTTTTTTATTATTATCATTACATTTATATCGCAAGACGTGAAAAAGTATTATTGATAAACTGCATCTCAATATTTATTTTATTTTCAAAACCAAACGGTGTATGTCACCTTTTACGTAAGAAATTTTCCACCTTTTACGTGAGAATAAACAATCAAAGCAAGCAAATCACACACTGCAAATACTTGCGTAAATAAGTTTTATCATTTAGAAAACCTCAGCAAAAATCGGCCATAAAGCCCCTGTGGAATGGTTTATTTGCATCCTAGTCGACAACATGTTTAATAAATATTAGCATATATGGCAGGCATTGCAGATACGGCTTACTTTCTTTCACATGACTTAATCATCCCAACATTTCATATTTCTAAATACATTCACTTATATATTTCTGAGAGTTTTATTACACAGGCTAATTTAAAGTTCATATTTTCGTTTCATGATCAGGAATATTTGAATGATCTCTTAATCCCTTTTGGCTTTCAAACCCTGTACAAAATTGTATATTATAGGAGATGGAAAGTTTCTTCTATCTGAGAATATTTCCTTATTGTTTAGCATTGCTTGGAGGGTGTTCAGTCACATCCATATAATGAAATTCCATGTGATAAAATGTTCAATTTCACAAAATAGCCATTAAAATCATAATTTTATTCCCTAATAAGAGTGCTGGTTTTGCATTTGTATGCATTTGACCTTTTATGTGTGCTAAATCAAAGGCAATCGTTATGTGAATTGATACAATAAGATTGTATTTATATTTTTGGTCAAATTCAGTTTTCTTTTGTAAAAGCAAGAACAGTTCTGAACATGAAATTTGAAAAATTTGAACTTTACTCACCAGCTTTTTGAAGATAATCTGTATCTTATAATTTTGTAAACATGCTGTTCATGCAGTCATGAAAAAATATCTAAATTACTCTTCATACTTTTTAAGGACATGAAATTTTACATTTGGAATTAAGTTGAAGCTGAATTCTAGGCACTTAATTGATCTTACAGAGTGAACCAATGTTGTGGATGAAACAATTACACTTATCTGGTTTGTGATCAGGGCTGGACATTGGCACCCGTCCAACAACCAAGGCGGTGATTTTGTTGTTGGGAGGGTAAAATCGCAAGTTACCTGTCCAACTTGTGGGTAAATTTTTATTGACTGTAGCGAGTAATTAACTGTCTCTAATGAATTTCTTGTGTGGCGAGAAGCTTTGAAAAGTTACCTGCCTGACAAGATAGTACCAAAAATTACCAATGTCCAGCATTGCTTATGATACAGACCTTGTTTATCTGATGTTGAAGATGATATCAAATTCTGTGAGTAAATTCTGGTTGTCTAGATTTGATACAGCTTCAACTTATATTAAAGCACATATTTGTAAACTAATATGTACTACCAGTGACCATCCCAAAGTCTGATAGATGTACTGTAAAGCACTTTAATTTCACGGCATTAAAATTTAGAGAATTAAGAAACCCTCACTTTTTGGATGCATTTTAATTTCACTAATATGAATCATTTTGCTGTTCAATGCTATGTTATTAATTATTTTAGCGGCATTTTAATATAGCAAATTGCGAAATTAGCGAAATTAAAATGCTAGCGAAATTAAAATGCTTTACAGTACATGTTATCTAGCAGATTTTGGTAATAACATTCATTAAATAGTTAATTTAAATACCATAGTGCATAAGTTCTGAAAGGCTCATTTCAAAAAATTCAACCAACCAATGTCCAGACGGAGGTTGCTGCCCAGTGTTATTGGCCAGAACCCCCGATTCCGGGAATTCAACCGGTTGAGTTTTGAAGTGGCCCCTAACAGCATTTCACAAAATATATTGGCCAGAACCGCCGATTCCGGGAATTCAACC
>JXSR01S038231.1:13471-25926 GCA_000969725.1 Ophiothrix spiculata
TTTTTATGGAAATAAAGATTGAAGATTGAAAACCTTGAATTTTCTGGAAGCCAGAATATCCTATGTTGACCAAATAATCTGTAATTGAATTGATGAAAATATCACTAGATATCACTCATGCCACTCTCCTGTCCAATTACCAATATAAACGTTCTTATTCCGTCCCTTGACGTATTCAACCAGTTTGATGTGCTGCATTGCAAATATCTGGCGGGGAAATATTCACTCATGCCCCAGACATTTCTTCGTGGAAAAATATTAAATCATTGAATGATTGACACGTCGTTGCTTCTATATAACAACTTCCAGGTCCATATAGGTCCACAATTAGGTTTAAACTTCTCGCTTCTCGTCATGTAAACCTCCCCGTAACCGGGGGGGGGGGGGCGAGGGGGGCGTCGCGCTCCACTCCCCAAATTTGACAATGTACAAAAAAGGTCCACAAAAATTCCCTGAATGTCCACCAAAAGATCACCCAAAGCACCAAAACACTTAAATGTAGGTCGTTTTAAAATAAAATGCTACACAAAATGCTTGGAAAAATGCTTAAAGAGTTTTCACAAGAATGTGAAAAATCTCTCAAATTACACTGTCTTATGTTAGTGGTTCTTGAAATGGTTCTTCTGTCACCTAAAGAACCATTTCAAGAACCACTGACCCAAGACTAGAGGCCATACAGTGTGTAATTCGAATTTATGATGTAAGGCAGCTATTGCAGATACGACTTTCTTGCACTGACAAGACGAGTTGAGCAGGCGAACCTCTTCATTATCATTTACATCGCTCACTAGAAGTAACATTTCCTGCACATTCAATGTTTATTCATATTGCCTTTCCAATTTCCCCGGTCGATTCCTAGCTAGGCGGATTTTTGTAACTCTGGTAAAATTGATGTCAAGTGGGAGGTAGTGTTGTAAATATTTAAAAAGAGACTGAACATCAGCGCAACAAAATTAATACAGACCACAGATGCTTAGTCGTGTGTTTTGAGTACAACCCATAGAAGAACACGATTTGGCATGTTATTTCTCAAAGTGTCATTCACTGACTTTGTACAAATCTTAGAAAAATATACTCTAGAGTATGGTTAAAGGGCCTGATATTTTGACTTTAGCAAAGTCTTAATCATAGGCGTAATGACAAAACAGACAAGGAGCACAACATTTTTTTAAGTAAGAAACAAAAGATATGTAAATGAGTTACAAAAATATACTCTGTAAAAATTATAGTACAATGGAGCCAGAACGAATAACTACTTCTTATCTAAAGTCATATTTCTTTCTAACAGAGTAAAATCTAAATTGCTTTTTTAAAATCTTAAAAACTGAAATTTATCAAGAGAAAGATTCAAAAGTTCTGTTCAGGTAGACAATTGTTTACCTTTGTCCGGTCAAAGGTAGACAATTGTCTACCTTAATGAAATATTTTCTGGAAAAAGTTCCGTTTTTAAGATTTTATAAAAGCAATTAAGATTTTATAGTGTTTTCTGTGAATGACAGTGGCGTGTCCAGGGGGTAGCTTTGGGGGCTGAAGCCCCCCGCAGAGTTGCAAAAATCATGTTAAATCAGCCTAATTTTGGCCAGTTTTGACACAAAGCCCCCCGCACAAATCAACAAGCCCCCTGAAGCCCCCGCAAGAAAAAATTCTTGACACGCCAGTGAATGACGTCGACAAAAGCAAATCAATTAATTATTTTTTGTCTTTCCTTTGAGCTTTACTGAGGTGGCATGCCCAGAGACACTCTTATCAGTGCCGTACGAAGCGGGGGGGGCAGGGGGGGGGGGGCGGCACTCGCTCCCCCTGGCTCGAAAAATCGGGACGCTGGCGGGACAAAAATTAAAATATCGGGACGATAGTTTACCTACTTTTACCGTCCCGATATTACTGTCCCGCAAATGTTTAGTCAAAATAAGCCAATATCAGCACAAATATCAAGGTTTTACATCGATTATTGGCTGAAAATAGCAAAATTTTCGCGCGCTGCGCGCCCATTACAAACAAATTGACGGTATATACATCGGGACGAAACATGAATTTCGGGACGGTAAATGTGTTTGCCCCCCTTGGCTTACATACCTTCGTACGGCCCTGACTCTTATATACTGTATTGTTTAAGGGTTAACTTCTTTTTTTCCTTACAACTCACTACACTGAAAAAAGTTTAAGTCTTCTGAAATGCTGAAATTTTAGCGCACTTCGCGCGCACTGTTCAAAACTTTAGCAATTTGCAGATAAAATGCCAAATTTGGTCCAAGAAATAGGAACTTCACAGTGGAAAATATTATACAAATACTACATGGTTAGAGGTGAAATAGTGCAATCTATTTTTCCCGAGGTACTGGCTATGGGCCTATTACCCCGAACCCGCAGGGTGAGGGGTAATATAGGCCTATAGCCAGTACCTAGGGAAAAATTGATTGCACTATTTCTCCAATTTGCCATGTAGTATTTGTTTTATTATACCCTTTAAATATTTATGAGCCAAAGGTACCAATTGACTGGAATGTGTAGCCTAGCCCTAGCCTAGCCTAGCCTAGCCCTAGGTTTGCCTTTGCCAATGCTTGACACGTTTCGAACGCTATGGTAGTGTTTGAAATAATTTCTTCAAAACATAAAAATTTCACTTGAAAGGTACATTATAATGTGTTCCTTATCACAAATGTTTATTTGGGCTACAACATCGTAAGAAAAGACCTAAAGCATACATACATCACAGCTCGACATCTCACTTCAAAGTAAGCTTAAAAATTTTACTCAAGACATAGTTGCTCACCTTTTTGATATCTGTAGTCCTGTAACTTGTATAATGAAAGTATAATTATCTTCATAATTTAAAACCATCATTTCTGCATATATATCCTGGTTTTATATTCCAAAGCCAGTCAGTGAGACGAAAACCGCCCGGCCCGGGGCTCGAACCCACAATCTCTGGATTACGAGACCCGTGCTCTAACCGCTCGGCCACGCTCAGAGGGGAGCGTGGCCGAGCGGTTAGAGCACGGGTCTCGTAATCCAGAGATTGTGGGTTCGAGCCCCGGGCCGGGCGGTTTTCGTCTCCTTGTTTCCTTGAGCAAGAAACTTTACTCTACTTGCTCCGTGGTCGGACAGTCACGTAAAGCCGTGGGTCCCCTGTACGTATAAACTCCTTCATGGGGAATGCATGTTATCATGCAAGTACTTGTATCATTGATTGATTGATTGATTGTACTGCATACTTTTCTATAAACCTCCATGGGACCACTGATATTGTTTGTGTATATTGGAATTCCCATTTGAACTTCAGCACCAGTTATTATTAGTGTATGGGATGGACTTTGATGATGGGGATGATAATGTAGGGTTTGGGGGGGGGGAGAAAATACCAACTGATTAGGGGGAACTTTATAGTGAGAGTGAAATCTATTTTTCCTCTTGATGATGCAATTGACCAATGAACTGGCACCATTGGGTCATGAATATTTAAAAGGTATAATAAAAGTATATATTGAATCAACCCACCTCCTTTTTCTAATAAAGTAAAACTGAATAGCCCAAATTTCTGATCTGCTATACATTTGGCATTTCTCGATCTTTGCATTTCTTGTCAACATCTTTTTGCTGAAATATCTTCTTCTGATCCCGTACCTTAGGTATACCGGAAATCGATACTAAAATGCTGAGAGGAACATGAAAGATGGGAACATAATCAGCTGGGAAATAAAAAATCAAGGAGTCTATGTATGTCCCGGATGTATGTTACCTAAGCCTAAGATACTTGGTTGTAATTTTATCTGCCAATCGAATAGGCGAAAAGTTTATCTTTGCTTTCTTTATCTCCTACGTGATTTTGCATACTCATGGTGGCCTCAGAAACTTTCAAAGCAAAGCACAATATTCTTTATTATGGTTTAACTTTCTGTGTATGCAAAAGCATGCGTTTGTTTATCAACTATCGTACATGATTTGTCTTTGATATCATACCGTATCAGCTCGCCTAGTATGTAGTCATGACTCTTTTCTGAAGTTGTAACTGTCCATCCCAAATGAACCGTAAATGCAGCAAACTTCATTTTGGGTTACAGGTGAAAATACAAGTCGAAATTTGTAGACTTTGATTTTTTGACTGATTCTTATGCTTTTATACCAAAGAGGCAGCCAAATGAGAAGAATATTAAACGTTTATCTGCTATAAATTGCAAATGATAACTACCAATCGTGGATTTTTTGTGTAGTCTGACAATAGTGACATTTTACTGATCTTCAGATATTTAATACTATATTCAAATAGTTACAGTGACATTCTTTAAAGCGCGTAAGACAATTTGCATTGATTTCTAAATTACAGACATCTCAAATGTCACGTAAGTAGTCTAGTCACTTAGTTTGAAGAATCTCAATATGAAATTTAAGGAACATTAATATTCAACAATTTCAATTTCATCTGTTTCAGAATATACTTCTTAAGTCTGAAATGTATAAAAAGCGGTACTCATAAGACGTGCCTGCGGCAATTACATTTATTCGCGCAATAATACTTCTGAAACTGAGAATAATTAGCACATTACATATTGATGACGAAGAACGTTTTCGCTTGATTTGTAAATGGTTATAAAACAAGACTTCGAGCACAAGTGATTCGTTGAAATCTTATCTTTCAATTTTGTATAATCGATATTGATAAAATATATTTATCAAAAAGAGTGAATATTTCAAAACAATTCAGATTTGAATAGGACTTATGTGTCACGTAACAGCAGCATGACGACTTAGTAACTTGTCGTGGCAATATTAAATCATGTCAGTCCTCATCAGGAGATTCAAGTATGATAAAATCTTTTATAGCAATAAGTGCCTGTGTTTTATTTCTTTATTTTTTATATAGCGAATATCATTAACACGTTACTTATTTATATCATATTAAATATATTTAATATTCTGCGATGAATCTCTTATATTGTTTGATGGATATCTTTAACATCTAAAGCGAGAAACACTTTGGAAATGAATGTCCTTTTGTGTATTTTATCTAGCATCAATGATAAAAAACAATACACCAGTAGCAGCATCAATTGAACAGCAACAACGATAACAATAAATCAGCAACAGCAATAGCACGATAGCCACAGCAGAATCAACAGCAGCAAAAACTAAAATAACGAAAACAACAGTATAGGAACAATCCACTCTACAATGTACAAAATCTGGAATATGATACACATAAATATTGGTCTATCTGCATATATAACTCGTCTGTGACGTAATTGAACAAACATATATTTGTTATCAAAATGAAATTTAGTATTAGAACATGGTTTTGCTATGCTGATAAACAAATGCAAACATATCACTATCACATCGATAAAAATATTTACGTCAACATCTAGGTATTTCCTCAAAAGTGTAAAGCAATAAAATACTAGAAGAATATCCCCGCAAAGGATATTGCTATATGCGTCTGGGAAGATCGGAGACATGGCTAGAAGATATTTATTGAGGACCGATTTGAGGTGCTTATTAAATCCTTTTCCATATAAAAGGAAATTAAAACTAAATGAAATATCTTATTTCAATAAAGACAAATAGGACGTATTTGGGAATCAAAACTAAATAAAGAGCTTTAAGATGTTTTATGTAAAATGAGTGAAATTATTTTGTAATAACATTATCGTCTCTTTGATTGAATATATAATTTAGCGATGTTGTAGAACTAGTTTATATATGTGATGGTTCACCCCGAAAGGGCAATGATATCATCTCTTAGAGTATTTCTAAACTTTAAAATGACATCTTTCTTGTTGAAATTGATCAAGGCGATAAAATTTTACAACAGAAAATCTACTGGAAATTCTTGTTATTTTCTTAAGTTTATTCTTTACAGCCTATTTTTACCAGGTTCTTGAAAAGTGTTCTGTCACATAGTCTCCCTTTCCGGGATGAGCCACCACATATATGCCTATATACTATTTCTATTTAGATGTGGAAGTCGTTTTATATCAATTTTTGCTGTACTTGTCATTTTTGAACCTTTCTTAATTATTTTTGATTCAGTAAATGAAACCAAACATACGCATTTTGATCTTATGCGCAAGAACTAAAGGGTGTTCACGAATGGTTTATACCCAGTTTCAAAAAATCAGAAAAAATACTAAATCGTAATTTTTCATAAAACCAACAGCTTTTCTACATTAGTGGATAAGTCTTCTACATTTTCCATAGGTTTCATCAAAATGTCATGCTTCATTGCTTTGTGCGTTGACGTAATTGAAAATCTAGGCAATCGTGGTTTTGATCTGTAAAAATAATCATGCAGGTATAATAAATACTTGTAATATGCACACTTACTTATGTTTGTAAAGTTTAATGAATGCAACTTGACCAATTTCAAAAATTCTTCAGAAACCAAAAGACATGTTTAACATGAAAATAAACAAGATTTAACCAAAACTTTAACCACTTGTCCATAAAAAATACAATAGCCGGCAATAAATCATTCGTGGACACTCTGTACATTGAAATATTTCTATATCTCTCTATATTCTGGACCACATTAATGTGTACCGCCGCGGCAAAAGGGTCTAGTTGTCGACTCCTACATGTTGCTCATTGTAGCATATCTGATGTATACAAATACCATACATTAGATATGCTACAAGGAGCAACATGTACGAGCCGACAACTGGACCCTTTTGCCGCGGCGGTACACATTTATGAATATGTCTGCTTAAATGAAGCGATTCTGTATCCATGTATCCGTATAATATGACAAAATATGGCCGTGTATTAATCATGCAGACATTTCTTATTTGTGTCTTCAACGATGCAGAGAAGCAAAGACATGGAATTTCAACTTGATTAATCTACAATCTCAATCTTGATGGTGTCATGGATGTGACACATTCTGTTCAATTTGAAAGAACTAACTACGTATTACTTGATATTACTTAAATAAGTTACTTAGCAGAGAAAATTGATTTTTTTCTTGATATTTTGCATTGCTTATTTATCCGGAGATAATTTGACGTTACAGATATTAAGAAATATGATTATATATTTACAACGTTACAGCGCATTCGTTAGTCAATGAAAAAGAGTAATAATTTGTCTTCATCTTCTCGGTTGCAGAAATATCAGATGTCAAGCCTGTAATTCATTCTTAATTGGTTAGAGGAAACTAAATATGAAATTCAAAAACTTCAAGATTCAAAATGTTGAATTCCCATTTGATTCAGAATAATCTGTTTAATTTAACAGGGAAATTATCAAAGATATAAAATGTAAGTCTGAAATGAATTATTAGCATGTGCCTATGGCAATTTCATGAATTCGCGCAATAAGGCTTTTTAGCTGAACAAAATTAGCACATTAAATATGGACGAGGACGATTAAAGAAAGTTTTGCGGTTGATTTGAAAGGGAATGTAATTTATACGAAATGTAAGAATTTATCTTTTTTGCAAATGCTTTAACACTTTGCTTAAAAACAACCAGGTGTTTGGGTGTATTGCACGAAAACGCAACTTTTTTTATTATCGCCGTTTCATGAAATCCTAAATTCCTCGGTGACAAAAAAATTCGAATTGACCGTATACTTTTCGTGCTAATAAACATTATACTTTTTCGAGGGCGCAGTTTAAATTTGTTTTGCCCACAAAATCGAAACCGAAAACCTGCAGCAATGCAATAATTTTCAATGTGCAAGTTTGAGCTACATTCCAGGCAAAAATTCCCTGGGAACATGGTTTTTGATCTTTTGGCAGAACAATTTTTTACCAAACAAAAAACGCCATTTTGAAACGATTCATTCGATTTCGATTTATTGTTTTTTGGTCGGTCGTTTTCCAGACTTTTTCTTTTTCAATAATCGTTAACAACAACAATTATTTACAGCTTAGTTTTGGGATTCGTTTAAAACAAAAATGTGATCATTTAAGTGATCTCATTAGTGATAGTGTTTCTAGAAATAAATTACTAAATTCTTAAGAGTTAATCTTCTTTGTTAACTAACAATATAAGAGATCATGTTGTTAAGTGTTATTCACTTCCAAAAGAATAATGTTCACTTTTAAATCAACAGAAGTACATTTGGAATCTCATGCAAACTTTAGGAAAATATAAACACTGCTGACAGAACTATGAATGTTGCTGAAAATTGTCTTTTTAGAGCAAGTGATATGACTTTCATCGGTGAATAGATTCATCAGGTTTGGTTGAAATCCATAAAATATTAGATTGTCAAAACCATGTTTTGTATGATCACGTATTTAATATTTCGTCTCACATCGTCGGGAGACTTCGTCAGAATGACCATCTGATCCACTTTGCCGGGAAATATGACGTATATTCCTAGACTCTTTCACAATCACAAACAAAAAGTCACGTGAAATAAGAGAAGCCATTGAGATCAGGAGGAGGGCACCTACCTTCTTAGTCACGTATATGATCCACTACTAACACCTGCCATCAGGAAGTCTGTGATTGTGAAAGAGTCTAGGAATATACGTCGTATTTCCCGGCAAAGTGGATCAGCTGGTCATTCTTACGAAGTCTCCCGACGACGTGAGACGAAATATTAAATACGTGAGTACAAAACATGGGTTTGACAAACTAATATTTTACTTATGATATGACTTTTTTTGTTTGATTTGATTCTTTTAAAGGTCTTCCCTTGATTCAAGTAAGTTTTCACAATTTTTCATACCCAAGTGAATTATGACTAATGCCTTTAGTGCATACGAACGTATGATTTACTGCCACCGTGACATTTCTCCAACAAATCTTCTTTGAGATTTGCCGCTTATGGATTTCCAAGCGCCGCGGAAATGGACTCAGTCAAGACGAATATACGATCTTAAGTTATGTGTAAAAATTGTATTTTACCATATTTATTTAAGTCAGATGGTCAAGATACTACGGCTCTCATATCTGTCGCGGAATCATTTCTGTCAATAAATCTAGAATCTGACACCAAACCAAACTGACTTGATATTAGATAGATTACATGTCGCATGTACTTAGCTGAAGCGAAAGTTAAGCAAATAATAAAAGGGAGAATTACAACAAGTTGGGCTTAGGTTGTACAGATGTTACTAAACTTAAGCTACAAATGTGATAAGGTAAAGCTAACTTAGCAAACAGAGTAATATATGAATTTAGGACAATTGTGTAATATTACTAAATAGGAATATTCGCTTCTGTAAAACCTGTAAACATTAAGGAATGTATTTTAACATGAATTATAAACTGGGCAACCACCAGTGGCGTAGCCAGCATAGGGCACGGGTGGGGCAGACAGCCCCCCCCCCCCTCCTGACAAAAAATAGAGCGGGAAATCGGGACAGCAAGCGGGAAAAATCGGGAAGGACAAGAGAAATGAGAGATCAGCTACATGACTACTAGACAGGAAACATGCATGGGGAAAAACAGAAAATCGTGTCAAAAATGTACCTAAATCGCTTAAAACTTTTTTTGTTGTTGTTGCTTGTCAGTTTTTAAAATCGACTTGAATTTATTTTAGGTGTACATTTTTTTTTTGCCGGGAAAAATCGGGGAAAAATGTGCACACGCCGAGGGAAAATCGGGACGAAATGTCTTTGCCCTCCTTCCCCTCCCCTTGACCAAAAAGTTTGGCTACTCCACTGGCAAACCACACAACATAAATGACAGCGAAAAATTCACTGACCATCCAGGTTTAGAACCTGGGACTTTGGCATAACTAGCGCCATCTTTTACCAACTTTGTTAGGAATCAAGGAATGCATTGATCTAATACAAGAGCAATTAAAGATTTTCGGTTTTTATGTTGGGAAACGTTCGTTATTATAGGTAGTAATAGTAGACTATATTCGAGCCATTCTATTTTTAAAATATGCTGTTGACTAGGAAACGTAAGAATATTAGGTGAAGCGAGTTAGCGCAGCGGTATTTCCCTTGCTTTGGACCACTGAGTCCCGGGTTCGATTCCCGGCCCCGGCGCGGTATGGGCATTTGGTTTTCAGTCCATGCTCGCTTCCGCAGGTTCTTCTCCGGGTACTCCAGTCTTCCTCCTACATCCAAAACTGATTTAATTAAAAAAAAAAACTGATTTAATTAAAGAAAGATCTTGGACCCCAATGGAAATAAGCTTCAGTTAAGAGGCTTTCTTGGTTTATTCTTGGTACCTAAAAAATTCGTTCTAGCTGTGTTGCAGTTACAGTTCTCTAAAACTAAGTGTTACCTGATGTGTACATACATAACCTGGTGTGCGATAAAACATCTAATACTGGAGACACATCAAGAAGAATACATTTTAACATAAAAAAAAAGATGACTACATGTATTTTTTATTACGCTTGCTCCAAGATATTTTAGTCTATTTTTTCTTGAGGAATTTATGTAATCTAACTTTATTCGATGAATTTATTGCGTCTAAATTTATATTCAATTTATCTAGTGTATCTTGTCACAAATCGAATATCGTTATTTCGGGTTAATTTAAAGTACAGTCCATGAATATCTTCCTGATTCATTACAAACCATAAAAAGCAAATGTTGATGTACAGTCACAACATATATGATAAAGAAAATTGTAAAGACATGGTTTGATATTCAAGTCACGAATAACCAGTGAAAATGTCTACGTGTCCATTTCTATTTTAGTTTCATGTCATATTCAGGTACTCGGGTACTGTTTTTCCTAACTTCTACACGACACATAATGTTAAACACATGATGGATCGAGTAGCGGGGTTAAACATGTTTGCCTGCGCCTGATTTATGTCAGATCCTTAAAAAACACTAGCAGATATTTTAACACTTAAGCTGTTTTGATATGTTTCTAATAGCACTTTTAATGTCTATTTATACAGTGTACAGTATACTACGTGAATCAAGAAAAAAAAAGTTTAAAGTATCAAATATGAGCTAACACTTTTCCGGATCAATTTTGATCCAAATTCTCCTCAAATTTGATCCTTTTCGAATCAAACACACTCTTTTTTGATCCGAAAAGGATCAAATTTGAGGAGAATTTGGATCAAAATTGATCCGGAAAAGTGTTAGCTCGTATTTGATACTTATCGGATCAATTTGATCCTTTCTTTTTAAGAGTGTACGTATTACACCTTACATTAAAATTCAAAGGACTTTACATGCGCTTTTTGATATATTTTATAATATTTCTAGTGACAGATTTATGTCAGAGTCGGCCATAAACATGATAAAAGTGGTAGTGGGTATCTCCGGTCACGTGTTCGTATGCACCCGAAATCTGAGTACAACTGTGAGGAGAGTGTAAAAAACCCTCGACGTTCAGTAACCTATAAAGTCAAAGCTAAGGTGAAAGAAGAATTTATTTCTGAAGGCAGAATACCCTTTGTTGATCAAATAATCCATAATTGAATTGATGATAATATCACATATCACTAAATGCCATTCTCCTGTCCAATTATCCTTATAAAATGTCTAATGTTCGTCCCTCGATGTGTTCAGACAATGTGATGTGCTATTTTGTAAATATCTGGCGGAGAAATATTCACTCATTCTCGAGACAGCTCTTCATACTTCATAGAAAAATATTAAATCCTTGGATGATTGACACATCGTTATATCTATAGCTTCCAGGTACATGAGTCCATGGCTGGGTTTGCATTTACGCGTCATGCTGAATTCTTTTTTTGTCACGCCCATGCTAAGTGTGAAATTTAATGACTTACTTTCAGAGTATATGACATCAAAACAATAAACATCTTGATTTTTTCTTTTGTTTAATCATTTATCTTTATTGACTGATGTGTTAGCATAGGCTGAGTGTGGGATTCTACTTTTTGTAAGTTAACAATAATTGGTCTGCCAATATTTGTACGCCTTGTATTTACTTATCATTTTTCACAGTTTATACAACAAAATAATGGATAGCATTTTCCTCTTTCCCGTTATTTAAAGCACACAACTACTTATTAAAAACCTGAAACACATATGAGACATTTTATTGGCCAAAGAAAATAGTAACCTTCGTCTATCCTAATTTTTTGATCTAACACCTATGAACTTGGTTTGCTAATTATGTGTGGGTATTGCCCTTCCCTATCCAACAATACTAAGATTTATAATCAAAACCGGCCAAGTGAAAGGCCAATTATGACGTCATAATGTACTTCTGGATCGTCATTTTGACGAAATTCAAAATGTTGCGATAAAAATCCAATATTATATCAAATATCACTCATGCCACTCTCCTGTCCAATTACCCTTATAAATGTCCTTATTCCGTCCCTGGCCGTGTTCAACCAGTTTGATGTACTGTATTGTAAATATCTGGCGGAGAAATATTCACTCATTCTTGAGACAGCTCTTCATGGAATGATATTAAATCGTCGAATGATTGACACATCGTTATATCTATAGCTTCCAGCTATGGCTAGGTTTGCATTTACGCGTCATGCGGAATACTCTTTTTCTGTCACGCCCATGTTAACTGTGAAATTTAACCCTCGTCCACCTA
>JXSR01S038235.1:13021-24367 GCA_000969725.1 Ophiothrix spiculata
ACTTTCTATGGTCTAAGTTTAATCCAAGTGGGGTCAGGGGTTAATGAGTTATGAGCTTGACCTCAAAATGACCTCGGATGACCTCAGGTCAATTTTTTGAACAATTTTAAAAATATGACCTCAAATGACCTTTTGACCTTGAATGACCTTCACGGCAACCCCCAAAAAGGTGTGTCGCGTGTGCTAATCTCGAACTCCTTCATGTCACCAAGTTTCATTACCATAGCCCTTACGGTTTAGGAGATATACTTAAAATTAGAAATTACACATAAATTATGCAAATTAGGTACTTTATATGCATAGTTTGCGTTCAAATTGTACGCAGCTCCATTTTAGGGTCGGTCGCAGAGGGCAAACAAACATGATATTTTTTAGGCCTAATGTGACACTAGCATTTGTATTTCCATTACTTTTGTACAGTGATTAGTTTGTTTTACCAATTTTGTTGTAGTCCATGTTTCACAGCCTTCCAGTATTTTCAAGAATTCAGATTTTCCGTTCGCAGATATTTTGGAGCACGACACTTGTTGCTACCCTGATTTGTGTGAAAGTCAACTCGTTTACGCACGATTTACAGCGTCTTGTTAATATAATTACAGTCTTTGTGAAACGCTGATGATCGCGCGCATTACGCTCGAGTTAAATGATGCAGTACGCAGGCAAACTTAATAAATAAAAATACTGTATATCATTGTAGGGAGCATACAGTGGTAAGATCCTTCACCTCTGTTCAAATTGAAGTTAATTGACTGAGATTCGTGATTGTATAACATCATTATCATCATTCTTTGACTTCCATCGAGATACATGACACACATCTTTGCCCACTATCTTTATTACACATTGCACTTCCTAGTTCATTGAAGTTCAAGCCAGTATTTCTAAATATGGTATCAGAGTAAGTTAATGATCTACAGCCTCTGTTTACACATGGGAGTCTCCAAAGAAGATGGTCCAATATTATTTGGTCCTTGGCTTGAAAGCAGTGACCAGCAAACTGGGCTCTCCTCTGTGCCACAGTTATAGAGATGGGAGGTATATCACCATAAATTTCATCATTTAATTTCAGATCATTTGCAGTAGACCAGGCTTTGAAATCATTAACACATTTCTTGAAGCTATCCTAGCTATTATCACTTCTTGAAGATGGAACTGTCAGAAGTATCTTTAAAACAACATAGATTTGGGTATCATCCGCATTTAACACCCATCTGAGACCTCACCCTATTGTTTTTTCGCTCCATTATTTTGTACGAATGGAGCGTTAAACAATAACTCTCCATTCGTGAATTTACACGAATGGAGAGTTATTAAGGAATGGAGAGTTGTAATCTTAGCAAGTTAACAATGGTGTATAAAAGTGTGAAAAGCAAAAACACAATAATATGCAATCAATCAATGGACTTGGCTAAATGGGGAGTTTGCATTATCAAACATGTCAACATGTCAAAACATGTCAAATTGGTACATATTATGAAACAATATTTTTATTTATTTTGTAGCTTTTTACTTTTCTAAATCTTTCCTGTATCTTGAAAAGTGTTCTGTCGCAAAGTCCCCCTTTTCGGATGAGTCATCACATTATACATTTAAGATAAATTTGCAACTTTTGGACCAAGTATACTTCAGGTCCCATCTGAAATTTTAGGGTTTAGGGTTAGTGTCATGGTTGGTGAGTTAGGGTCAGATCATTGTTAAGTAAGTTAGGGTCGGGTCATGGTTAGGGTCAAGTTTTGGATGGGACCTAAAATATACTTTTTCCCATTTTTTAAAAATAGTTTGAAGTTCTTACCAGCTGTCTTGCATTTTATTACATGTAAAACATGATAGAGTATTATAGGCCTATCATGTAGCAACGTTTTTGTAGGCTTAGTATACAATTTTATTTTATTTAAATGTTTAATTTTTATTTATATAATTTTACCTTTTTGTGCATTATAAGTTAAATTTAATATTTTTTCATGTTGTATTTAGGGGTTAGTATGATATAGCAACGTTGTGTTTGATATGAATCATGCTATCATGGATAATTTTGTATTTTTCATTTATGTGTGCAGCTTTTATGATAGATGAATAGTGAATATGTATGTACAATCTGGACTTTTCCCCATTATTCAGTATTTTTTTTAATATTTTTAAAATAGATTTTCTTTAACTCTTCTTTAACTGAAGGGATATTACGCGGTGTTTTTGTACAGCGCCCAGTGCAGACCTAATGCTTATATCCAATTTTACGTCAATGTTATTTACCCCTTTCGATTGGATTTACCTTAAATCATCCATTATGGATTTGTTGCTGTATGTTTGGGTTTTCTTTTAGATTTTCTATGTTCGTTTCCCCATATCGTTCTTTTCTTTTGCAATATGTGGGTTTTTTTTCGAATGGGAAAATGTTTTACTATCCATTTTTATCAAAGAATTGAAATGTCTTCAATACATTCAGGCCTAATTTGGATGAGTGCCAATCAGGCTAGCTATCCTGGCTGGCTGATCAAACTATTTAAACTTACCCATGTCAGTGTTACAGGGATGGCTACAAAGCATCAATGATATCTTTTGATTGGTATATGTAAAAGACTGTCCCAATTATTAAATAAATCCAATGGTATATTACATTCCACATGATAAGTATATGGTAAATAAATCCAGTGGTAACTTTTAAAGTCCAATAACATATTGCTTCGGTGAGGATTGGTTTAGCCTATCCTCCCATCTGAACAGAACAGTGACAACTTATTAAAATGAATCGAGTGTTGACAGTATTATTTGATCACCCAATTCTGAACTTTCTCAAAATTTACTTGTTATGCAAATTTATGTTTAGCAATTTAAAAAGCTACATCAATATGTTCGGTCTACATGTAGATGGGTGTTAAATCGGATAATCACCTCGTATTCACACCATTCTTGAGGCAAATTGCTGAGGGCTTCGCCCTCAGCAATTCTTCCCCAAGAACGATGTGAATACTCGGTATTATCCTTATCATAACATTCTTTCAAATCAATCAGCTTCAATGATGTCTACAAGACGTGTCATGTATAAAGTGAAAGATAACAGTCCAATGACAGATCCTTGAGGAACGCCTTCAAGAGGAATATGAGGTTGCGATGAGGAACCATTAATAACAACGGATTGTGAACGGTTCATAAAATATGTTTTGAACCAACGTAGAGCAGTTCCCAAAATACCATATCTGCAGTGTAGGCAATCTAAAAGAATTAACACAGCTTCATTGCCTTGATCAACAGATAACAATAAATCATTATAGACATGTAAAAGAGCAGTTTCAATACTATGGCCAGGTAGGCAGATTGCATTTTGCTACAATGGTTGTTGGGCAAAAGATAATCATGAATCTGAGAAGCACAGGCACGTTCGATGGTCCATTCCTTTATCTGATTATGTATTAGAAATACGGTAGCATCAGTTCTGGTCTTGTATGCTAGTGTGTATCGTTATAGCTTTATATTCTTATACCTATGTTCAGTTCGTCTATCTCTCAACTTTAGATATAAATTTTATATAGTATATTAGACAGATGGTCACAGCAGGAATGCTTATGAACAATGGGTTGTTTCGTATACTGTTTATATGTTTGTGTAATGTTGTACCGGTACCTTCTGCCATGCTTCTTGGTTATTAAAACTCTGGGTTTATCTGAGAGGACGGATAGCTCAGTGGTTCGAGTGCTCGCACTGCTAGCGAGAGGTCCGGGATTCCAGTCACTGTTTGGCCAGGATTTTTTCTAATAAAATGAAATCCTGGCCTGTTTGTGATTGGTCTGATTGTTATTAATGTTCTAGTGTACGATGCGTATTTCTCCATTCCTTTATCGGTCTTAGCAAGAAATTTGAGGTTGGGGACAGGACGGTAATTCTTCAAGGTTTCGCAATCCAGACTCGGCTTCTTCAACAGATCTAGGCACATTTCAAGATGTTAGGAAATAAGCCATTCTTAATAGACAAGTTAATAATTCTGGTTATAGCTAGCAACAGTTCACTTAAACATTTCTTAAGCGGCCAAGTAGGGATTGGATTAAGGCTACATGACGTTGAAGGCGATTTCATTATAATGTCTCGAACATCCTCCTCAGAAAGTGGAGATAATTTACAAAATGAGGTAGTACATGAATCTATGATAGGCACAGAAACATCATTACTAGATGAATCACGATTGAAGAATATTCTTAATGTGAGTACCAATCATAGCTTGGTTATGATCATGATCTGTTCATCTTTAGACATGTCTTATCAACCAGGGTTACAGTGAGCATTTTATTAATGAATTGAAAGACCTTCTTTACTGTTAGTGCAATGTATAGGACCTTACAAATCTGGTAGATTTATAGGATAACTCACCATTTTTGTTATAATTTGCTAACCAAGAAACAGTGCTAACTTTACGATGTCTTTGCTTTATGGCTGCCTTTTTAATTGCTCCAATTGATGGAAAATTTGATGATGTGTAAGAGAGTAAATATGAGGGGTGCTCTGGCAAAATGAGCGGAAAGTCGCGATTTTCAAAATTGAGTTTATGACATATTTTAATTCTCTATAATCTCAGCTTTCGAATGATATATAATATGTCATACTTTCTTTCTACAATCTTCACTTAGAGATCGACATTCAAGGCTGTCCACTCAAAATCTGGCAATAAAAAATTGGTCGCAAATCGATTTTAAAGTTACCGATTACAATAGTGTATGATAGGAAAATGTGATCAATTACCCGTAAATAATTGCACTTCCCGGCATAATTGACCTTCAAAACGCGAGGTATAGATTGACACTTATGCATAAATGCGTTTTATGTCAAGAAATGAAATTTGATCTTTTCATCACATTTTTACTTTAGCAGCCATTTATTCAAATTCTTCAATCGCGACTTGAGGCTCATTTTGCCAGAGCATCACTCATATGGTAAACCTCTAAATGCATAATACAACTTACGTCAAAAGATTGTTCCAAAGTCATGTGTTATGATATACATTAACGTTGGGAGTTTTGGGAATTAGTGTTCCCGGGACTGAAAAATGAGTGTGTCCTTCGTGTACACAAAATTGTCTGTCCACTAGCACTAGCTATGTAACGTAAAATCCACTTTTGACTTTTCGGGTTGGGCAGTATTGCAAATATCGGCAGATTTTGACCTTGCATAGATACCTATACAAGATACATAGATACCTATATAAATTCAATAGCCATAGCTACCCATGGTGCGCCGTAGCATATATCCCCTGTATTTCTTGGCGCACCGGTAGTTATGGCACCACCCGTGACAAGAAGCTTCCTTGAACAGCATGCTGTTGTTGATGTGCTAATTTGAATATAAACTCTGGGTTCATCACAAATCAACAACTGCAAGCACCTTCATAAGAATGTAAGGTGAGTTCGTCATGTGAATGCAAGAAAGTCGTATCTGCAATGGCTGCCCTAAGTTATATTTATTAAACACCTTGTCACAAGTATGTGAAAAATCCCTCAAAAGTTCCCTGTCTTATGTCAGTGGCTCTTGAAATGGTTCTTCAGGAAGAACCATTTCAAGAGCCACTGATTCAAGACTGAAGATTATACAGTGTGAAATCAAACTTTATGACAAATGGCAGCTATTGCAGATACGACTTTCTTGCACTCATATGTCGAGTTGTTATAATAAAACTCATTGCACACACAATCAGCTCAACCAAGATTCATACATATTTGTATGGATGAGACATTAAGTATTAGTCCCTTATCTATTGGGTATTTGAGCAAACACAAGTTTGACATCATTCAACTAGGATCATTTAGTCTTAAATTTGAGACCTTATAAGCATTGTACAGGCAACATTTGAGAACTATTTTTTTTTTTTTTGTAATCAATACTTACGGCTAATTTCATTATTCTTTCAATCATTCTAAAAATATCCATATTCTGTAAACAAACAAAAACATATAAATGATCTGTTAATATATATTAAGTTCCTTATCGAAAATATGTGGATGTTAGCAATGTACATTCCATTTAACATATACATTCCATTTTCCCCAACAGTTGCAGTAGTGTAACAGGCGGGGGGTCAAGGGGGGCAGACTGCCCCCTCTGACGACTATGACCGGGACGAAATTGACAGAAAATCTTGCTTAATCAGCCGGTTTTTACCCTCTCAGCGGGAAACTCCAGCCTTAGACCGGGAAAATAAAGCTCAAACCGGGCTGTTGACCCCCTCTGTTACGCGCCTGAACAGTTGGTAATGAAGATGTCAATTCAACATAGCATGTTCCTGAGCTTGGCACAGACAAATCACTCGCTTTGTAGCTTTACTTATACAAGAATACAATGAGGCAAGCTTTATACTTTGATCAACACTGAATAGGCGGGAATTATGAGGCTTTTCTTCATCCGCAAGTAAACATAACCCCACTTACACACGCTTCATAGATATTGATGCGCGAGTCACACATACTTCACGTGCTTCGTCTTGTGCAGTTGTGCTGTGTTCAAGTACGCACGCGCTTATCTGTATCAATTCAAGATGTGAAGAGGCCCGCTTATTTGGTGTTGATCAAAGTATAGACGCATAAGGCAATATAAGGTAAGTCTGTAATGCATTCCAAGGGTAAAGCATTGACGTTCAAAACTCAAACGGGAAAGTCATACATTGAAGGACTTCTCTATTGTAGCAGAAGCCTGGTCAATGGCAGATCGTATTGTTTTGTACAATAGAAACCAAGAATTGTCAGGTCCAAGCGGTCAACTGGCATTTGATTTGAAGTTTGAACTACCCCTTATAGGATAAAAACCATGGGTCAAGATATGAACAATTTTCAAAGGGTAATTCGGGTCCTTTGACCTCAATAATTTGAATGCCACAACAATTTTTGGTGTCAAAAAAATCTGCTGTTCACATGGAATTTGTAACCAGATATGTTAAAAAATGTGTAAATATCAATTAAATATAATAAGGGTTATTCTGAAGTGATTCAATTAAAGGCCTGCCACATGGGATAGATATTGAAATGAATATGAAACATTCAAACAATATAGAATTTGTTTACCAAATTTATGTACAACCACAAGGTGTCAGCAGTACACTGCTCTGTTGGCAATTTTTCTGTTTTGCTATTAAAGCCCTGATATGTGTTAACATAAAACAAAACATTATGTGATAAATTAAACAAAATACAAATAGCTTTTGGCATGTCGGTAATTTTATAAGGAAAGAATTAAATCTCTATCCATTTACAACATGTGTTTCCATGAGGCAGGTAAAGAGATGGTCACCCCCATAAAAAGTTATGTAAAAGACCAAAGAAGTCCTTGAAAACCAATCATTGTACTTGTACTTGCCATTCATACTCCTATGGGAACATTTCGTCATGTAAGTGCAAGAAAGTCAAATCTGCAATAGCTGCCATTTGTAATAAATTTGAATTGCACACTTTATGATGGCAGGCTTAGGTCAGTGACTCTTGAAATGGTTCTTCAGGTGACGGTGTCACCTGAAGAACCATTTCAAGAGCCACTGACATATGGAAGTGAAATTTTGAGTGATTTTTCACATTCTACTTGATAAGGTGTTTAATGAATATAACAAAAGGCAGCCATTGCAGACACAACTTTCTTGCACTCGCATGACGATTTGGCCTCGTAGTCTTCACACAGTCACAGTATAAGTCCCCGACTCTGTATGACGGGGCGTTTAGAGTTGTGGATTCGAATCCGCGTTGAAAAACATATTGTTCTTGACTTGAGCACTCAATAGTCTAATCCTCATGTGATCATCTCGACCCTGGTGTTAAATGGGTACCAACATTTTACCTTGATGAGAAGGTAAGAGATTTGCTATCACCTCACATAAGTTTAACAGTTTGGAGTCACTCCCAATCGCTTCGAAAGAGAGATGGACAGTTCATACTATATAGAAATACAGGCTGTTCAAATTACCTTTTACCTTTCAATAAGCAGCCATTGCAAAGATGTAAAATTACAAAAAATGGGAATCAATATGTACCCATGCATGTTTCGGTGCTGTAGGCATAAACTTAACTTATAGTCTACTTGATTTATACATTCATCATTCTTAAAAAGATGGGGTGGGGTGTCAGAATGCAAACCCCACAACCTCTTATGGTAGGCCTACAGGATAATCTCCTTTAAATCATATTCCACTGCCCAGACTTGCCATCATACAAAACAATCTTTATGGGTAAGAAAAAATTAACACTTGCCCAAAATTACTTAAATTGTACTTAATCGAAAAAATATGATATTTGCATAAAGTTTAACTTACTGAGAATGGTTTCATTGCATTTGATATCAATGGCACTATCCACTGCTGAATTAGACCTAGTGACAACTGGATCAGGAATATCTGGAAAAAAACCAAGACAAAGAATTATGATTATAGTATACAGTCCTTTTATTTCGAGACAATATTCCATCCACAACAAATGGCAATTACAGGTGTATTTCTTGGAGGAAACAACTCGTCATGTGAGTGCAAGAAAGTCATATCTGCAATGGCTGCCTTAAGTTATATCTATTTTACAACTTGTCACAAGAATGTGAAAAATCCCTCAAAATTAATTTCACTGTCTTATGTCAGTGGTTCTTGAAATGGTTCTTCAGATGACAGTGTCACCTGTAGAACCATTTCAAGAATCACTGACCTAAGACTGGAGATTATACAGTGTTACTGGAGATTATTGTATACAAATTCATGACAAATGGCAGCTATAGCAGATTTAGGTATTCAAACATGCTACAGAGTTGTTCATCGCTAATCAACAACGATGCATCCATGCGCCGACGCATCGGATGCAGAGTTGTTCATTAGCGATGAACAACTCTGTAGCATGTTTGAATACCTTTCAACAATGAAAATCTACTGAAAACGTATGAATTAAATTCTAAATGTTTTCAATTTAACAGGTACTCATCTCAATAAAAAATACTTTGAAGAATCTGAAACAAAATGCTAGTTTTTAAATGATTGTTGCTTTGTCGTTTTCAACAGTTCCCAAGCGCCAGTCATTGCACGTACTCAGTTCCCGAAGCGCGATGAACAGTACGCCGATTTATGTGCACTGCGTAAATGTACCTCCGTGTACGCTGTGCCATGCGTGACGGGCTTATTTGAATATCAACTGTGGATTCATCACTAATCAACAACAGCGCGCTCCCGTATATGAAGATATGGTGAGTTGTTGAAACGACTTTCTTGCACTCACATGACGAACTGATATATGTAACCACCCACCACAAAGCTCCAGTAAGGTTGGCCTCTAGTCAATTTTATGTCATTGTGTATTCAAATATAAAATGATATAAAAATGATGTGTTTCAAGTCCATTTGGAACCCAAAAGTTATGATTACTTGTAGTGTAACAAGCCATAATATGTACCACCAATAAAACTTGTATTCAAGTGTTTATACATACATCCTGTTCCACTACATCTAGAATATGATAGTGTTCAGGGGCCTATTTCACTAACAGTATTTTTTTAAATGATTGCAGACACTCTCGCTCGTTAGAAGCCATTGCAAATATCATTTGCAATTACTTTTCCATTTCACTAACACATTTTCACTTTTATCTCCGTGGACGAGCCTATCGCAACAAATTTTGCGATGATCTCGTCCGAATATGGCGCGAAATAAAATCACGTGATATCAAGAATTTGTGATGACTTCCATGTGCGATGTTGTCTTTGCGTATGCTCATATGCACTCGCAAGATATTAATCGCAAACAAAAATGTATTTCTTACTTTTGACTTACCATTTCTACAATTCTGCGTAAGAGGAATCTTTTGCGTATTCTTTTGGTTCTTGGAAAGTTGAGTTGATAGCACAGTGTAGGAACAGCCATGAAATAATATAAATCTGAAAAAAAGAAATGGCAATCATTGAGAAACCCAACCATTTTTTGGACGAAAGGTTTATGTAACACTTAACTGCAGAAGGGGGGGGGGGTACCATGGTACCCAACATTTATTTTTTTGTTTCTCCCATTTTAACGCCACAATATTTCGGGCTGTTAATTTATGTAATTGCCTAAATAGTAGTTGTGCTTCTTTTGGGGCAAAAAACTTGAGATCAACCATGTTGTTTTCGAGCTAATTAGCATAAATTAGCATGGGGCAGGCATGATAATCATTTTTCATGAAAATATCTCAATTTAGGAAAATTCAACCCAAAAAACACTAAAAAGGTTAAATCAACCCCCAAATTATCTGAATTTGGATGATTTTGGATGACAAAATATCTGAAATCAGATAATTATCTGAAAATTCTCATGCCTGATTGGGGGGGGGGGGTGCAAAAAAACGTCCTGGAGTAAAATGTTCCCAATTTTATTTCAACAATATCAATGTATACATGATCTCCTAATTTGAGCCAAATTTCATTGGAAAATTCCTTCGGGAAGTGGGTTTTTCAAATTTCGGCCAAAATCAAGATGTCGCGAAACAAAAATTGGTTATTTGGCCGCCATTTTGAAATGGCACATATATTTTATACTTTTTTCCTGAAATATGGTTGTGACTAGTGTACCTATATATGGAGTAAAGATTATTAAAAATTTCAGGTGGGAAAGTGGTTTTTATAAAGGGGGGGGGGGTACCATGGACCCCCCTCCCATGCACGAACGGAAGTGAGGGGTACCTTATTCAGTTAAGTGTTAATGCACTACCCAGCAAGCACAAGCATAGTTTTCTGGTAGGTCTACAATGGGGCTCACAAAGCCAAACTGGGGTCCCACTGGGTGTACTGTCAGGAAGAGGTCTGGACATTTTGGATAATTAGCTCAACATTTGACCAAACACTGGTGACATTTTGTAGCCTCTAATAATCAAAGTTGCCAGCATCAGAGAGAAAAATGAAGAATGAATTGAAAATCTGAGGTAATATAAAATATTTTGACATGAATCTCAAACACCCTAGCTGGACTTTGATAATGCATATAAATGTGGTACCCTGCATGAGAATTGACCCCTGACCTTGAGACTGACCTTTAAGGTTGAGATTGTCTGGGTATTGCACCAATTCTTCAGAACAATATTCTTGCACCATTTCCCCATTTTCTTTAGTCCCTGTTGTATCTGTAAAAGATGCAAACAAATAACAATTAAAACAAAAAATAACCACACAATATGTACGTGTGTAAGAAAAATATATTCCTAAATTTCTAAAGAAATGTAAACTATAACATTGATTAAGAAGCAGAGCAATAATTCCATGATGAAACACTAGGTTTTGCCCAGAAACTTGTAAATGTCAGATGTATTTAATTGTAAGTTAACTGTTTTAACTTGAGAGGGCAGTATTTTTATTGTCAATTTTTTTGATGAACAAATTCCTCCA
>JXSR01S038236.1:44006-55079 GCA_000969725.1 Ophiothrix spiculata
TATGGTCACGAAATCGCTGCCATGGCAGCGCCTACTCAGTGGCTTGACATAGTGATACTTGGACTGGGAAGCGGGGGGTCCCGGTTCGAATCCAGGGGGGAACCCGTGATTTTTGACTTGCAAATTTCCGAGGAGATGGTCAAAAGTGTTAGGGTTAGGATTAGACATTATACAGTGTGAAAATGCAGTTTCTTGCACTGGCATGAATGTTTTCCAGGCTTGATTTTTTTCACTTGCAGTAAATACTTTTAAAAGATATGATTTTACATGCACTTAATGATACACTTGTATAATTTCTGGGTGAAATTAAAATCTTACTAAAATGTTACACAAGTTTGTAAAATGTCACTAGACATATAACATGTAAAACCTTGAAAACCTATTTTGGCATTTTGGCTTTAGCTAATATACATGGAACAACCCTATAACTTACAAATCAAATACGCAGATAATTTAAGATAAGCATTTAACATTTTTTTGTTGCTTGTGACTAGATATTCCAGTGTAGCCTGTTTCATAATCATATGGATATTGATCATTTGTGACGTCACATTGTTTTGATAATTTTTATGTTTTTTATCGTTGAGTGCACGGATCTCTGTTTTTGGGGAATCGAGTGGTTAAATATTCCACACCCAGAGAGTCTTTTAAAAAAGGATCCAACTTTGTAGGCTTCTGAGAATGCACTTTATTTTCCATGCTTTGAGCAATTACTAAAAGCTTTTAGTCTAAATTAAGATCAAGCTTTTTACATGATTGAAATACACTGTATACCTTATCCATTTCTTAGTAAATATTTTCCTTCAGTGATTTTAGATTCAAGGAACCTTCCTGTTTTTGTGCCAAATTGTTCAAATCATATGTTAGAATGATGTCATGCAGGAAAGTTAGTAACAGTGTTGCCTAGATTGTCATTGAAGAGCTACTGTGTCTGTCTATAATTTTCTTAGAATGCACTTTATTTTCCATTTTCCATGCATTTCTAATAACATGTCAGCCTACATCAAGCCCAATGGGCAGGAAAGCCAAGGCACTGGCAACACCCGTTGTTATTACTAGTTTCCTGCCCCTAGAGTTAATGAGCCAAGAAGAATCTCATGGTCATTACAAAGTTCAGGTTATCAACATGCTGTCACAGCAATGATACTGATACTTAGGCCCCCCCCCCAAAAAAAAAAAAGTTGTTTGGCTGTGCTCCACCTTCCGCCCCTATTTTTCAAAGCTGGAAATTTTTTTTTACTGTACAAAAGTATAATTTTCAGATTTTCCAAAAAAGGTTCTTTGAGAATTTTGATGTTTTGAAAATATTTTTGAAGTTGTTGTTTTCATTTAATACTATTTTAAAACTTGAATAATGAGATTTTTTGGTACAATAACCCTAACAGTACCCACCGTTTTTAGCATTTTCACGGGGAAGGGGTAAAATAAATTAAGTACAAACACGTCATAGAGTGGGAGAGGAAGAAAAAATTTGCACGCCGGGCCCGGGGCGCGAACCAGCAACCTCTGGTTTAAGAAGCGAGATTGTGGGCTTCGTGCTATGGGGGGGACTCGGGCAGGCTAGGCATTCCATGTTTAGATATAGGCTGGGGTAATTGCGTAATGATTGATTGTGACGTATATGGACTTGGGCTGTGTATGGTTTTTGCCTGTTAGGGTTAAGACTTATTTGCATTTTTATAGAGGCCATAATTTGGTGTATCTTTGACTTACATTTGAAAAAAAATCTAAAAAAAAATATCTGCCCGCCTGCACTTGCTCAAAAAAAGTTGTGGAGGACATCCAAACAATTTATTTTTTTTGGCCTTATTGAGAGTTGTTGCAAAGTTGCTTCTTTGGAAATCTCTGATGGATTCTTGTGAGCATGATAATGTTCACGTCTACACTATACAGCTCACTGTGCTATTACAAGTATCATAATTTGATTTACGGTGCCATGTATTGGTATGTGCCATATATTTATAGTGCAGGCCAAGAATGTGTAAATATGTGTGGGGGAGGAGGAAGGGGTTTGTTGGAGGGGTGTCATACAAACCCCCTAAAATCACCTTTGTAGCCAAATGTTGCATCTTCATGTTTACTTAACACAAGAAAAGCAAAACAAATGCAAATTGGTTTGTTGTTTGCTTTTATATTTCCTGCAAAATACTAAATGATAGATTGATATGCGCTTTAATGAATACATAGTGTCAAATTTTTCCCATTTAGAATCCAGTTTCATATTAAAGATCATCATTAAACAGGTTTTTGTTTCCAGTTTCAATTTATTCGGTTCAGCCTATGGACAAGCCATATTGATTTTTATGCTGCTTTCATACTTGTGTAGTTTTAGAACTTTGTTGCTGGGTGGCGTATATTTTTTGCAAAAAACTTGTCGCTTACCATTGATGTGTTACTACATACATGTGCACTGAGATAATTTATATGGACAAAATTTTGTTGCACGATAAGATTTATCAAGTTGAAATGAATTCAACTTTGAAAGTGATAAGAAGCGACAAAACAACAAAGCTACATAAGTATCTATTTTGAGCGATACTATAAAGTGTTTAAATGAAGCGCCCCCTGTCACCCATGATTTTTTATTTTTTTATCTTTTGGTTTGTTTTTCCTAAATGATTTGGCTTAAATATGCTTACTTTTTCTGTTATGGCCATTTGTTGAATTAAAGGGACTAGCCTAGATTCCATCTAGAATTAAAAACTTTTGGAAATGGTCTAAATAAAGCTTAAAATATAGTAAAATCCAAAAAAGTGCAACTATTTACACACAAATGGCTCATATTGAGACAGAATTAATTTGCAATATATCATTCTTTGATGGCGGTGTGGCTATCCTGTGTTTCCTTAATTCTAAATTTGTACCTCAGATGGATTTACCAGATAAAAGATCAAACCAAGCTCCTGGAGATACTGTAAAACAAGAAATATTTGCTAGCAATTTAATTTCGCTAATGCCCCAAAATCGCAAAATTAATTTGATTCAATTAGTGAAATTAAAATGCCGCCAAAAACCCCAGATTCTGAAATTCGCAAAATTTTCTACTGCAAATATTTCTTGTTTTACAGTAATTAAATATAGCATTATTTCAGGTGATAGCTTTGGAATTAAGATTGCACAAGCCCAATACAGGCTTGCCATGAAACTGTCAGTAACGGTGCCTTTTCCAGAGGTCTATACTTTTTTCTTAGCACGCCTGTAATGGGCTTGTGCACTCTTAGTCACCTGAAATAATGCTGTTAAATTATGCTCCCATGTGGTTTTAACCCACTGGTTGAGCCCTCTCAACTATTTCTGGAGTACAGACTCTACGGAATGGCTCGGGTCAGTCATGTTTTTGACACCACTGAATGAACATACGTATATTTAGTTTGGTTTGTCAAAGACATGCAGACTTTATCCTGTCTGATGATTGGGTACCCTATGAGTGTTAAGTGAGGGTTTGCCATGAAACGCTCAGTAATGGCTGCCTTTCCAGAGGTCTATACTTTGAAATTTGATAATCAAATACATATTAAAACAGAAAAAATTTCATTAAAAATAATTTTTTTGGCCATCACAGGTGTACAAACAAGATCTTTTTAAGTTTTCAAACTAGGAAAACTTTTTTCACACCACTTTTTTGCGGCGGCGTAAAAATTAAAATAGGTAAAGAATTGCAATTTTCTCCAACATTCCTCAAAATCATGGAAAACTACTTGAAGGTTATATTACTGTAAACATGTTCTATCGATTCAAGTAAAAAATATGTTGGTAAAAAAGTAGTGGGAAAAGTCTAGGCCCGTCCCTTTAAATTTACGATCCTGAATTTAATTCCACATGTATAAGTATAGGAAAGTATGTGCTTTATCCATTTTTCAGTGGCAAAACAAGTTTTTGACAAAATACATTTGAAAACGCTTTCAGATCAATGCAGATAGTCACTTCCTTCATTTTAGGCTGTTTTAAATATAAACAATTTTTGATCAAAATCTTGCTTTAAATACATGTGATGCAAATAAGTTTTAAAATGAAGTTTTAGTTCTAAGCAATCAGACTGGGCTCCTGTATTCTGGATATGTTCAGACACGGTGACCTTAGAGTACCTTTGATATGACACATAAAATTGAAAACTATGATGCTTTTAGAATTGCAGAAAGACAGGCACAGGTGTGTAGAGATATTAGTAACATGAAGTAGAGATGTCAGGGTCTGGATGGATATGCGTCTTTGATAGGAACACTTATAGGAATGGTGTATGTTTATGATTTACGGCAGTCATTACTCTTCATTTCAAGGGGGGGGGGGGGAGATGGGATGGCACTAAAATTTGAAATTGGTAGGTATGTCCGGCACTGGGGGTCAAATGAACTGATTTTGGATAAAAATATGGCCCTTTTCAACTGATTTTTTGGGGGTCTTGTGAACTGAAATTTAGACCAAAAATGGCCTACTGAGCTAAAAACTTTCAAATTTCTTGATCAATTATCGCACTGTGACTTAAAATATTGTAGTTTTTCTAAAAAGAGGGGTCAAAAGAACTGAATCATGCCAAAAATGAGGATCTAATTAACTGCCTGGAGGTCTGAAAAAGGGGGTCTTGACCGCTGGACATAGGTATCCTGCTCATATATGTAAGTGAGCCCCCCCCCCCCCTGGGATTTCGATGTAGGACTCTGTGGCTTCCCATACAAATGTTATGCATGTTATGTATTGTCCAGGCATGAGATTTTCCAGCTTTTCAGCCGGTTCCAGCTTTTTTGATATCAAAAATGTTCGCAATTTTATTTATTTTCAGCCCATTTTTGGCATGATTTTTATAACAATTTCGCATGCATTCCAGATTTAACGTTTTTTTTCAGGAAGGTTCAATCTCATGCCTGATTGTCTGTTTTAATTGTAGTGCTGTCCTTGAGACCATTTTTCATGTTGACATGTTGGCATAAATTTATTACGATGTTGGCTGTTATGTCGACATAACTAATCAAGTGGTAGTACCGTAGCAGTCATGTAATGTTCAAAATACTGGGTGCGAAAAGAGTGGAGAAACTTGACTAAATAACGCTACCCCTATCGACGCATGCTCAATGTTGGAGGAATCTTGGGGACCGTTGGGTAAATATCACCCGACGCCAACTTAATAAATAACTTAAGTTCTCATTTTGTGAGCATAAGATAGAAAAAGTAAGTACAAATTATTTTTCAAAATTTGTTTTGACATCTTGCTAGTTATTTCCTTCACTATATGCCCTTTCTGAATCTTTTCAATGATTTTTTTATGTATGGTTTATGTTGCAAATGGACTTAGTTATGTCAACATGTCGCGATGCGCTCTTTGTCGACATATGCTCTGTCAATGACAGCACTAAGTATATGGATGGGGTGGGGGGAAGGACTTTATATATTAGAGTTTGAAGCATTCCAGCTCTTGAGGCAGTGAAAATAATGCAAAACAGCCAGTTTTATGCAGCACATAGGCCTATATACTCCCTATTTAAATATCCTCCCCTATATTTTGTTGAAAAAGTGGTGGAGACATATGTATACCATTAGGCCAGTAAATCTGTGATATAGAAAAACAAAGACAACTATTCTGATGATAATGTGTATAGTATTGAGAAATGAAGCAACTTGTTGAACCCATAACACGGAAAATGTAACTTTTAGAGTGTTCTGGGGCACTTGGAGCAATTGGTAAATTTCTCTTGAGCCTTGACTGAGTGAATTGAATCCTGCCCTCTATTGGTAGCTTATAGCGATGTCCACTTATCATTATTGGTCTCCATAGAGGACAATATCCAATACCTTACCCAAAGCTCAGAGTAATTATCAATATATCTGCTTCCCATATGTACCATTTCACCCCAGTTCACCCTAGAACATGAATGTGAAGTTGAATGTTGCTTTCCATGTTGCTAGCCTACGTTTGCCATATGATGTATATGTTAGCAGGTGCTAAGGTTTTATGTGAATCACCCATGAAAGGAATTTTATGGGTGAGTAAAGTCTGAAAATGCAGACAGACATGTTGATCGATATATATGCATACAGAATTGAGTTATAAAAGATCGCAAAGCAAACAAACAAACAAGCACTTGTTGATTTTTTTGCACATCAATTTGATATTGACATAACTGCATTGGCCTGACAGTGGCTGGCTAAATGGGCAAAATTTTGCAACTATATGCAATTGTTCTGAGCAATTGGAAATAAAATATCAGAACAATTGCAAATAAAATTTGTCCATCGCATTTATAACTTTAATTGCAGGGCAGCATTACTTAATGCTGGGATGGTAACAGGTGTAGTTATCCCCCCCCCCCAAAGATAAATAAATTATTTGCAGTTGAGCAAGGTCCTCTTAAAGGCATGATGTGAAGGCTTAGGCACAGAGTTTGGGTATGCAATTTCAAAAACTTGGGCGTGCAAATTTAAAGTGTAGGCAATTTTTGTGTGTAAAACACCTCCTATGGCAAGCCAAATGTAAAATAAGTCTATAAACAATAGTTGATAAACATTGTTTATTACAGATAAACAGTGTTTTTCAACAGATAAACAGTGTTTTTCAACAGAAAAACATTGTTTTTCCCGATAAACTATGTTTTTCACTTGAAAAACAATGTTTATCGATAAACTGTGTTTTTCAATCAAAAACATTGTTTTTCAAGTTGATAAACATAGTTTATCTACAGAAAAACAATGTTTATCGATAAACAATGTTTTTCAACTGATTAACATTGTTATTCAGAAAAACACTGTTTATCTACTCGAAAAACAACGTTTATCAAAAAACTACGCTTTTCGCTTGATAAACACTGTCTTTCGATAAACACTGTTTTTCAAGAAACTTTGTTTTTCGATAAACAATGTTTTTCCCTTGATAAACAATGTTATCATCGATAAACAATGTTTTTGATAAACAGAGTTTTTCGAAAAACAATATTTTTTGATAAACAATGTTTTTCGCTCGATAAACATTGTTTCTCGATAAACAATGTTTTTGTAGATAAAAACATTGTTTTCAGAAAAACAGTGTTTATCGAGAAACATTGTTTTTCTGAAAAACAATGTTTATCGAAAAACACAGTGTTTTTCTATCCGCTGTTTCTCTAGGATACTTTATGATACATGTTTTATATGTAGGCTCATTCCAGTGGAAACTGAACCTTTTTTATTTCAAGCAAAAAATCAGCTTTTTTATTTGACCACAAAAGCATGTTTTTCCGTCATACATTTGTTACTTGGTACGTAAGAAGTATTTTCCAATCAGAAATTGTAAAGTTTGTCTATCCGTGCATGAATGAGCACATGTTTTGTTTCAAAAATGTCACAAACGTTACCATAAAGTTACACCAAATTGTCACAAAAGTTACCAAATGTTACAACACAAAACAATGCATTAAAATTATTCCTGGCGATATGATGTTCTGTAATTTTTATGAAATATTTGTAAATATGTTTCCCATAATCGGTGTAAGGCGCAATAAAAAAATCGTTGACACTTCAGAGAAATTATACTTTGAAGTCATTCGGAGCAAAAAACCATTTCCGAGCGCGGTCACAAACGTTACCGAAAGTTACATGGACTTTTTTTTGGCAATTGATTTAATTTTCCAACATCTACATGTCTTGACCCCACCAGTGAGCACCATTATCAACAACAAACTTGTTGATATAATGTTTTTGCTAGGTTCTGTGGCCATTTAAAAGTAAAATTTCTCAATTTTTTGGTCACAAACGTTACTTTGGAATGAGCCTGTAGGAGAAAAGTTGGCACATATCAGCAAAATTACGAGCTCCCTTATCAACATACACTTTTGACCGTGACCTGTTAGATGGACTGAGGGTAACTTGAGTCTACGATAGGTTTTACCTTCAACCGGCCTTCTTCTCAATTTCGATAACAAACAGTTCTATTGCCACTTCGACTCCAATTCAAAAAATAAACTTATTCCAGTTTGTGTATTTTAATATTTTACAAGAAAAATTAATGGTATGCGATATGACAATCTAAGTGGTCGTGACTTATTAGAAGAATGGGGTTGAGCAAAAAGACAATTTCAACCGAGTAGAACTAAATCTGGTTTATGGGTTTGACCTCGCGTGGTCGGCAAACTGTCTAGACTCCACGATTTGATTTCACTTCCAGCCAAGATTGAAAAACACTGTTTTTCAGAAAAACAATGTTTATCAGATTGAAAAACAATGTTTATCAGATTGAAAAACATTGTTTATCAGAAAAATATTGTTTATCGACTGAAAAACAGTGCTTATCAAGTGAAAAACATTGTTTTTCTCAAAAAACAATGTTTATCAGTCAAAAAACAATGTTTATCGATAAACACTGTTTTTCGAAAAAACAGTGTTTATCATAGTTTTTCGACTGATAAACATTGTTTTTCAGAAAAACAATGTTTATCATTTTTCTTATCGAAAAACAATGTTTTTCAAGTGAAAAACATAGTTTATCGTGAAAAACAATGTTTTTCTCGAAAAACAGTGTTTATCAGTTGAAAAACAATGTTTATCGGGAAAAACAATGTTTTTCACTTGAAAAACACAGTTTTTCTGTTGAAAAACACTGTTAATCTGAGATAAACATTGTTTATCGACTTATTGTGCATTTGGCTTGCCATACCCTCCTGCATAACTGCCTGCCAAGTTATACGCCTAAAGTGTGGGGTCAGATCCAGGAATTTTTAATAGAGGGACACTATTTTGGCAGTACCTCAGCATCAACTCAATGTCAAGCGTCACTCAACCACAGTTAGGTGTTATTGTCAAAAATGTGCCGATTTTCTACCGTGCCTGAACTTGATATTATTTTTAAGGAGCAAAATCATTGAAAAAGCCCCTTTACAAAAATATGAGGGGGCACGCCGGCTGAATCCTCCCCTGGAGTAAAAGTGTTCATGATAAGATTGGCATTCTTGGGGAAGCGGGTTGGCGCAGCGTTACTTCCCTGGCCTTGCACCAATGAGGTCCCGGGTTCGAGTCCCGCTCCCGGCGCTTTATGTGCATTTGGTTTTCAGTCCATGCTCGCTTCCGCAGGTTTTTCTCCGGGTACTCCGGTCTTCCTCCTGCATTTTAAAACTGTCACCAGATTTGTCCATCTTAGTCTGTCCCCACCCAGGATATGGGAAGCTGCAAAAGGGTAAATATTACAATCTAAGTACCGATAGGATGTGCGCCTGAAAAAAGGCTGCCCCTTAATGAAGTGAAATGATTGTGAAGATCTACCTGCAGCGAATCATGAGCGGTTTGATCTAAATGAAAAATCGCTATACAAAAAACCCAGTTATTATTATTATTATTCTTGCCCCCTTTACCTAGAATGTGCAACGGATGGGGCAGCTTAGCGAAAGCAGATCTGACATAGGTCTTGATAAGCCTTTTTTTATATGTCAGTTTCAAGCCTAGAGTAATAGTGTGATCCCAGTACCAGACACCGCCCAATGGCTGAACACTAGCAATGGGACTGCCACTTACTCTAATGAAGTGGGTCACTTATAGATGGGCACTCAAAAGTAGGGGAATAGTTACTTCTTTTGCAACCCTATAATGAAATCAACTCGGCAAATAAACCCAAATCCAAATTTCTGCATTGTTACTACTTTATCAAACTGAACGACATGAAAATGCCATTATCAAAATGCTGCCACCCTAAGGCACCCTATTGGATCATTCAGTGTGTAACTAGGTTGATTTTGGTCAAATGGGATAAAGTGATATTCTTATTGCTAAAATGTTGACCTAAATCTTCTACTCTACCTTGTGCACAGATTCTTTTCATCCTGTTGGTTAAATGTGCATCACATGACATTTAACAATAGCTGCTTAAAAATTTGCTTTTGGAAAATTCTGGACAAGGGAAAAATTAAGGGAAAATTTTTCGCCAACAAATTAAACAATCTATTTTTTGTTTCAAAATCTACCATACCGGCCAGCAGGTACTGGACTAAGTGAGCTTGGAAAAACAGTCTTCAATTCTGAACTCACACACCCCAACTCGTTTTTGGCCTCAATCAGGGACACCAATGTGTATCATATGCAAAGTTAGGTACCCAAATTTGCTACCCAAATTTGCTTGACTTTTTACATGGTATTTGAGGACATTGGGTGTATAACCAAAGGGGTACTTTTGAAAACACACTCGTTAGCCCCAGTTAAATTGTAAGAGACTCTAACAAGAATCGGGGATATTCCCAATTGGGATGGGATTTAACAACCAGATGACACCAATTGCACCTTTTCAAATTTGAAGCAACTACAAACGAACTACTATTAGCCCGTTATTAACGTGATGTAGGTCACTCTGTCAACATTATGATCCACAATTACAGTTCAGTTTAAACCACTGCACATTTCATTACATATGACTTGATGGCAAATCCAGAAGTTTAATTAAAATTGTAGGTCAATTTGAAGTCATCATGATGCATTGCAAATCTTCATGTAATCAGGGCAGCTAGCTGAGCATGCAAAGCAGTAGTTGCAACATTGGAAAGAATAGAGACTAAAGATGATTTCACACTACAGGGTGTTTAAGAAAAAAGGAAACCGAGGTTGGGCTCTTCCTTTCTTGAACGGTCTTCCTTTCTTGAACAAAGCAGTAGTTGCAACATTGAAAGAATAGAGACTAAAGATGAGTTCACACTACAGGGTGTTTAAGAAAAAAGGAAACCGAGGTTGGGCTCTTCCTTTCTTGAACGGTCTTCCTTCTTGAACATGTTTGAATGATTTTGAAAATAAATGATGTATTTTGATATATAGAATGTCTTCTTTCTGACAATACCCATTTCATTCAGGCTGATATGATATATTTAAGTTGTTACATTTGGTTCAATGATCTCTGCATTTCATGACTTTGCACCCATTTTGGTCATTACAGTTCTTGATCATAATGATGTCTTTGTAAAAATGTTCTTTGAAAGTGAGCCCATCATTGGACCTTTATTTTCAAGTAACTAAACAAAGGGAAGGAGAAAGTGTCCAATAATACTCCAATTGCCTAATTCAACAAACAATCTTCGATGTGTTTTTGGCCATGCGTTTTAACCTCGCCGAATTTTCGTTACAAGCCATATTTTGCTA
>JXSR01S038236.1:82190-95224 GCA_000969725.1 Ophiothrix spiculata
TATGGGAGCTGAATTACTGGTGTGCTCCCTTAACAAAAATATCATTAAGAACAGGTACTCATTTGCTGCTGTTGTAAGCAATGAGAGTTTTCAGCCTGGATTTTCAGTCCCCAGAACACACACACATTTCGATCCAGGGATCTCACATCTTAAAACCACTTAGCCATAAAATATCTCTATAAAGGGGAACAGTTAGGGCTAATTAAAATAACCAAGTATATGACATGGGATATCCACACGGAGTGAATGATTACAGATCCAGATCAATCTGCATCTGTAAACTGCTTTGTATCTAGATTACATCTACTTGAGCACATGGATCCGGATCTGTCGATCTATTGCTATATAAACATTGATATCTGGATCTAAGAGATTGAATTAAAGATATAAAGTATTTCTGTGTTTTATTTTTGTGTTACATTCTATTTCACAAAATAAAGTAGTCAATACAAATTACGTAATATTATTGCAAAAACGAATAAGTTGCATCAACAAACCAGTTGTTGAAAATGGAATATTTTGTCCATGTTGTGATTCAAAGCGTCATACAATATGAAACCTGTGCGCTTTGTAGACAGTAAGTGTATCACTTCTGTAGACGCTGTCATGTTCATAAGTACTATTCAATTACACAATGTAAGCTATTCTTAGATCTAAGACGGGAGTTACAAGAAATTGCCGATGACATTGCAATCTTCATGGATCTTTCTGTCTGTCTAGGCATCAGAGAATACAAACTACAATGCACTGGTTCTAAGTACATTGTCTTTGCTAATTGTCAACATTGGACTGCAGATTCCTTATAAATATTTACAGCAGACTCTTCAGTTGGCGACACAAGTGCCACTTGTGAAATATTTTAATGCAAACTTTGTTTGAAATATATCATATTAATAAATTTTTAGTCTGTATTGCATTTCAACATTTTGATAATTGGCCAATTCATTTTACCTTTAGATGCTCTATATGAGGATGTGCACGAAAAGCACAATATGTTGTTTTTTTGGAAATAAGTGTGTGTAAAATATCAGAATTATTTGATATCTTGTAACAAGAAGTGTCTTTAAAAAGGCAAACAGCTCAGTGTTAACCCTCCTCCAACAAGAAAACAAATTGTTAGAACCATCATTCAATCAATCAATTATACACTGTACTTGCATGACATGTAACCCCATGAAAGAGTCTATTCGTACAGCGGGGCCAATGGCTTAATGTGACTTCCAAACCACGGAGCTAGTAGAGTAAAGTTTCTTGCCCAAGGAAACATTACAAAAACCGCTGTGCCCGGGACTCGAATCCACAACATCTGTATCTGAGACCCATGCTCTAACCGCTCAACCACGCTCCCCTCTTCCCCTTAGCATAATCCTAAACACTAAATGGGGATGAAATAATAGAAAATTTCAAGTTTGGACCGTACGAGGTACCGTACATCACCTTATTGAATTCTGCAAGCCTTTTCAATCCAGACAGCAATGGTAAGCTTGTGTTTCATCACTCTTCCCTTTTCGAGGAAAAGGTAAATGATCAGTTAGGGTTAAGGATAATATGGTTGGTCTTCACACCAAAGTAGAAAAAAATGAGATCCTTCTCATCCAATTCTGTTCTACTTTATTTCTACCAACGTTTTAGCCAGGATTTGAAAGTTGCCCATCCCAAATTTGAATTTTACGTCTAAACACCAAAATTGCGCGATCATTTCTCTAGTAAGAAATTGTGACGTCACAAAAATTGCAATTTGTAAACAAACCGGGCGTCGTGGAAAAATATTCCTTGAAAATGGACCAAGAAAAACTAGAATAAAACTGAAATAAACTCAGTCTAAGAATGTTGTTTTTGCTTTACTTATAAGATATACAATTTTTACCCGTCCAACTTTAAAACTGCCCGTCCAAAAGACGGGCAGACGGGTCTGTAGCTAAAACCTTGCTACCCAATAATCAAAGGGATCCCTAACTGGAAAAAGACACATGCTATTAAATTACATGACCATATTTTATGCCCTGTCATTGCCCTATTAAATGAAAACTGGATCTTCTTAATATAACAGATTAATATCATATTCAGGAACTGTATCATACAGCGGTAGTGCTTGGTACGAGGTATAATACAGGTAGCCAGCTAGCTGCTTAGTTATTCCAGAAATCAGAGCTGGAGAGTGTCAAGTTTTAGTAACAGAAACTCTTTGTGCAGCCATTCTGTGGATCAACATTTCTTTGAAGCAGTTTTAAACATGATACTGTTGTTTCATATGGTTTGTTTTCAATTTGTCAAAACACAAGGTGCTTTGTCCAAATGAAACAGATTCTTAACATGCTTAAAACTGATGATTCGGAGAAAATGTGATTACATTTTTCTATGTTTATAATGGGATCTAAAAGCCATACCTTTTTATGGCACCTACCAATAATCTATAATGTTAATCACAACAGAAAGGAGGCACGGATGTTTTATTTAGGAGGGAGTAGAGCATAGTGCAGTATCTACATAGGTACTTCACAATTTCAGTATCCCGTACTTATGCACTTTCTCTATTATAGTAGCTCACAGAACATTGCTGTGGCTGTGAAAAAACCAATAATATTGCAAAATTTACGCAAGTGATACCTAGAATTGCTTGTTAACGATTTTCACTTATTTATACGCACACCTGTTGTCTTATAGATTGCCCTTTGTCAATCAAAATCTCACTTGAGTATCCGGTTTGAATTATATGGATTTGATTAACCATATCACAACTAAAGATATCCTGGAACATTTGACCTGATAGTTCATGCAAACGAGTAAGACATAAGACATAAGAATTTATTTCTTCCACATATGCAAAATTACAGTAACAACATATCAAAAATAGTACAATCAACTGTATCAAACATTGTGGAGGAGGTCCCAGACTCCAAATATCTAGATAAATATACACAATTAATTTACAAGGAATCATAACTTAAGCATACTGTTCTCCCATTCCACAATGCGATAGCCATAGAGTCGAAAGAAAGGACAGGATGTTTCATTATGATTATTTACAAATTTTATGTTAAATATTGCAAATATGATCTACATGTACATGTATGCCATCCTCTCAATCCACAATGCGATGGCCACAGAGTAGAGAGAAAGGATGGGGTGTTACGATTTAAGGCACTTCATTAATCATCAACTGTACTGAAACAATGAAAGTGTAAAAAGGTGAAAATATATATTTACATATTTTATGAATCTTTTTCCATCTTTGTGTAATCTGATATAAGAGATTTTTTATAAGAATGTTTAAAAGATTTAATATTATTACTACTTTTTATTTTCTTTGGTATGTTATTCCAGATCTTAACTCCTTGGTATGAAATTGATTTGTTACTTAATTCAAGTTTACCCTTAGGAAATTCAAAGTTATTAGCATTTCTAGTACCATAATTATGATTATTTGCATTTTTCTTAAAGAAATTATTGAATGAATCTGGTAATAAGCTATAACTATATTTATACATGAATGTACCGATGGGCATTTTACAAAGATCTGAGATTTTAAGTTGATTATATTAATATTTTATGAATAGTGGATTAGATGGGCTCCTGTATTCACTGTGACTGATAGCCCGTAAAGCTCTTTTCTGTATTGTATGCAATTTATTTTTATCAGTTTTGTTTGCACTACACCAAGACGTGATCCCATAGTTGAAATGTGATACAATCATGGTGAGGTACAGGCTTAACAGGGCAGATTCTGTAAGAAAATTTTTAACTTTATACATGATGCCAATGCTACTTGAACATTTTTTACAAAGTTCATTGATGTGATTTTTCCAGTTATAGTTACCCCTAAAAACTTAAAAGACTTCACACTGTTAATTTCTGAATTATCAAGAGAAAGTTTAAAATTGTCATTTATTTTACTTGTTTTTTGATGAGTGCCAAAAAGCATATAATTCGTTTTTTTAAGATTAAGAGAAAGTTTATTAGATTTGAACCATGTACTCAATTTACTAATGCCATCATTCATAATATTATTAAGTGTGTCAGTGTCCCTATGAGAAGTGAATACACTAGTATCATCTGCATAAAGTATAAATGACAAATCTGGAACAGAATTTGGGATGTCATAAACATAAATAATAAAACCAAGTGGTACAAGAATTGAGCCCTGTGGCATTCCAGTGTTAATAGTTCTTAATGTTGATTTGTGATTATTGTATTCAACAAATTGTTTTCAATTAGTTAGGTAGTTCCTAAACCACTCCAAAACTATTCCCCTTATTCCACAATTAGCCAATTTATTCAAAAGAATATCATGATCAAGGGTATCGAATGCAGCAATTTCTTTTGTTTGGTTACAATAAGGGCTTGCTGCAGCTCCACCTAGGAGGGGAGACTACTTGGTAAAAAGTAGTTAAAGCAAACTTGGGTACCACAATCAGCTTCTGTAGTACAATAATAAGTCCTTTCCCTCTGCAGAATTTGTTATTTTGATTTTGGTTTTCTTTCAAAAATTTTCTCAAAATAGTACAAATTTGGGTATATCTTTACAAAATCTTTGAAAATATATGCTAAAAGTAGTGCAACTTTGGTCAAAAATGCAATTTTGGAATATATTTGGGAGATTTGATCCATAGATGGGTTTTTTCCTCGAAAATCAATAGTTGGATTGGTGGCTTCTAACATTTTCATGTGGCATGTTCCTACCCAAACCAAACTTGAGTAACCCCTCCCCCTCCCATGGGAGCTTCACAAGCATGACAAAAGAAAAGGCTTGGAAACCAACTCTAATCTGATGATGTTCAGAGAGCTCTTGGATGTGCAGATAACATATCCTGTTCTTATTTCCCTTTGTGCATATTGATTTAGGGCAGATCTGGGTACCTTAGAGCTAAAGAAGCATATCAAGTGACTTACATTATACTTTGTTACATCCTCATGTACCCTTTGTAGGTAGTATCTACCAACATCACCATTTTCTTAGTTGGTTAGAGCAAGAAAAGATCGTGTGTAGCCCATCAAGCATTGCTTCCAGTGGGATTGTTTGTACAGGAAATAATAAGAGAAGCTAGTGATGAAACATTCCCTAAATGCAAGATTATGACAAACATAATTTCATCACTAACTACTCACATGATTTCCTATGCCAACAATCTCACAGGATGCAGTGCATGATTGGATACACACAATATCTTCTCTTTGTTTGAGCTATCCCTAGACAGTGGTACAGGTACCTAATTAGTGACTATACCTAATATAATTCACTTATAACAGATATCTCAACATTTCCACTTTCCACATGTTTCTTTTGTCCCCAGTCTACCCTATTTTAAATAATTTGAATACTAACCTCCTCATAACAGGTGGACTTACAAGTATTATTGCCATCATACTTGAAGTTGTTAGAGCTGTTATATCTGTGACCTACTTTTCAGTTATGATATCGGCAAGACATTTTAGATGATAAGCGGAAGGTGTCTTCCAATGTAATAGTTCAAGTATGTATCACCATCATTGACAACTTTTATCATAAATCTATTTGAGAAATTTTGAGGTTGACTCGGTTTGGTATTTTGCATCCATGAATTTTCACACTTCTCTGAAATGACACAAATGAGTTTGAAATTTAATTTGCATGCGTTTTCTGCTTCTAATAGTGTAATATCTTTAAGTAATTGTAAACGATATTTTTACAATCACATCCTTCTCTTAATCGATTTTATTATTGGTTTTAGATTCCTTGTAACGTTATGTTGTGCATAGCCGATGAGATTTTACAGCCGTGACTGAAATTTGATTAGCTCCAGATGCAGGCATTAGCTATGGTAGCTAATGATACTTATTGGTATTACCAGTTTTGTAATTGTGTGTGAAATAATTTGCAGTTGTGTCTTTCAAGATGCCTGGAATGTCACTCCCAGGTATTAGTTTTAAATTACAGGTTGCTTACTGTATAGATGTAATAAAGTGATGCAGCTGATAACCTGTGGAGGATGAAAAAACAAACTGAAGTGCTTATAGAGGCCTTGATGTTATTTTGCATTTTAGCAATGCTGAGAGTTAGTTTATTTGTCGCAGGTATATGTGTTTGTCTTGTTAAAAGAGTATTGGATATCATGTTCAGTATCATCACATGATATATGGGGATAAAGAGAGTAAAAAGAAAGGAAAATGTGAAAGTTTAAAAGAACATTTAGAAAAAGAAAATTATTTTTCTATAAATACCGTCCCGAAATTCATGTTTCATCCGGTTGTATATACCGTTAATTTGTTTGTAATGCGCACATAGTGCCCAAAAATTTGCTATTTTTGGCCAAAAATCAATATAAAACCTTGATATTTGTGCTAGAATTAGCTTATTTTGATAGTTTCTAACATGGAAGTTCACTGCTGTATGACAGTGAATGAGTGATGATCTACAATTTACCAATGATGTTTAGTAGCCAGGAGCGATTTTGAGCAAACCACTCTTCAAAACCTCTGAAATTTTAATTGTCTTTTCTATAATTCTATTATGTCAAATAATTTTCTTCTCAGACAATATAAGAGTTAAGATTTTACATTGTTAGATTAATTTTGAAATGCTTGTGGCAGTGCTTGCCTGTAATTTCAAATCAAATTTGCCTTGAGATGAGAATTAATAGCATAACTGTGAACTGAGTGTCTTCATTTATGGAATTTATTTTTACTTGTTTTATGATGATTTTGTAAGATTTTCCCTATACATGCTTGTTTTGAGGAATTAATTGATGAACAGATTTCTTTTCAATAATGCTGTTGTTTAATGTGATTATCCCCAACAAACCGTCAGTGAAGATGGCTTTTGGTCAATTTTGATTCATTTCAAATTTAAATAAATAGACCATAATTTTCAACTTAAAAATGATGATCCTTAATTGTTTCAGGTTCTCATGATGTCAAGAAGTTGAGTTAGGGGTCGCTTCAAAACTCAACCGGCGGGTGCCTACCGGTTCTGGGCAGTTCTGGGTGGTTCAACCTGAATAAACAATGGCCAACCGCCCAGAACCACCAGAACTGGCAGACAACCTCCGGTTGAGTTTTGATACCGCCCCTTAATGATTCTTTGAAGCATGTCAAGGTGGAACGTGTGAAATCAAGAAATCTTGCTTTGAAGTTTACAATTTATGTACATTTCCAATTCACTGTCTAGAAAATGTTATATCTCAAATATGTTTTGATTTAAAAATGGAAGTAAATATTTTGCGAGGAGTCTGGGAAAAAATTATTCAAAAATCTCAATTTTATCAAGAAATAACTTATCTTATAATTTATCTTATATTTTGTTAGGTATCTCAAAATGAAAAATGTTGACTTAACTGAAGGTTTGTGGGTAGGCACCTTAAAGGTTACATGCAAAGAAGGTGAACACTGAGCAGTAATGAACCAATTAACACTAATATAGGACGAATACACAACAATTCCTGCATTGTTTTGCTTCCCAATAAAAATAAAAGCATGTTTAGAATACACAACACAAATCTATACCACTTTGAGTCCATAAATGATGACATGTATAAAGGTTACCTGACCTGTGCAACCAACTTCTGCAGTGCATAGAAGTGTATACAGTTTAAGCAGTATTTTTGTGTGTTGAAATTTTTCACTAACCTGTTATTGACTGGTATTAAGTTAATTATATTCCAAATGATGCTTTACAATAATGTATGAATCTCAAATGACATTAAAAGTAAACTTTAAAAAACTATTTTCAAATTAAACACCGTTTCTAGTCAAAAGTCAAAAAATATGTCAATATATAATATCAAAACCCCATTGGTTTGCATTGTGACTGGCAACACTGCATAATTCTTGGGTAACCTTTATTCTTGTCATTTTGGGTGTTGCTTGGATCATTAGTTTTTGTGAAATGGTCATTGAGTAATAGTTATTTTATCTTATTTTGCTGTTGCTTTGGTGAAAATTGATTACTTTTGTGTTTAATTTGTTTGATACAGCTAAATTCTAGACTTTGGTGTCAAATATGCCCAGCCTTTGCATGTAACCTTTAACCAGGACTTAGGATCAATCCAACAAAAATGTCCGACTTAAGGTTGTTAGAAAATTATGGGAATTCTGTTACCGCCCGGATGACTTTGTCCCAGGCAGGAAACAAGCTTACTGGAAATCGGAGATGACTTTGTAAAGCCAACGATGCAAAATTAGAAAATAACCACATGTGAGATGTTTGAAAAAACTTACAAAAATAATTGGGCTTTATATTAGATTGCAAAATTCCAAGATATCTGATTAGTTCTGATAGTACTGTACCAGGCCAAGATACCTGGTAAGTTGTGATAGTACCAGGCCAAGATACCTGATTGGTAGTGATAGTAGCAGGCAGGGATTTGTGCCTGTGTTGGTCAATTTACACCTGAAAGGGGTCGCCTATATGGCCAGCCTGACTGGATGCCATAGGATTTGGAATAATTGGCAAGAGGCCACAGATAAGGACAAGATTCAGGCTGGATGTGCAAAGGTGATAATGTTATAGGCATTTAGACTGGTTTATGTTTATTTATGACCCTAGAAAAAAACACGTAATTGGTTTTTTTCACTTCAAAAATCATACCTTCTATCTTCCAAATATCCAATCAAATGACTTGCTTCCCTTTTCAATTGCTCCCAAACATTAAAAAAATTATAAAAAATATGCAGTCCGACTGACCTGAAGTGTTTTCCTCATGTAAAGTCAATTAAAAAATTGTTTAAAAACCTAATTATACGGAAATGATGACTATTGCTATTTTGTAGAAATGAATCTAATGTATCTTGATCTACTTTCAGTTGAATGGGACACATTTTAACAAGAAAAAAAAGAGATGGGTGATGATGACAGGCTGTAGATAACGTAATGTTTGATCTGTCATAATAGTTTATGGGCATACTACTCATAACTTGACAATATTGAAAAGGACATGTGACAAGGGGAAATATGGACCCCAGTTGGTTCTGCATCAATATGGAAATCAGCTATGCATGATGCACCACAAGGGATCCTATGTTGCAGGGATGATGTATTATACAAATACAACATGGTATAGAGGGAAGTATTGAAAATTACTGATCCCGAGGTGTTGGATTCGTGTGACTACTTCCCGACGCGAAGCGGAGGGAAGTGGTCACACGGATCCAACACCGAGGGATCAGGAATTTTCAATACTGCCCGGAATAATCCATGTTGTATTTGTTTTACTATACCTCATACATATTTCACTAAGTAAGATGTAAACACAACAACAACAAAAACGTTATAAAACGTCCGTCGTTCTTGATCACCTGCCACAATGAATTTTAAATTTATGAGTAACATGGGTATTGGAGTGCGATAGTAGAGGTGCGGGAGTTTTTCAATTTTTTCGCCGCGTGAGTATTACACATACCCGACGCGCACTTGAGGGAAGTAGGCTAAATGCTGTCACGAGCATCAGGTACAATTGACCAATTATATTTCATGGTTGCCTAATAAATATTTATGAGGTATAGTAACATGGTTTATTCTATATCAGCTATAGAAATTGGATGATTCACAACCAGTATTCTTCCAATGAGAAATAATGACATGATGTACTAGAGCAAATGGCTCTTGGCTTTACTTTAAACTTTGATGTAGCTCGAAGGAGAACATAATTGAATATGTTTGCACCAATGGAATTTGTATATGTAATCCACACAAACATTGATGGGAGACGGCTTTGGATTGGGCATCATGTGTGTCATGTGTGCTAATTTTGATGAAGCATGTATGAGAATTGAAATTGATATATTGGCAACTAGGGAAATGGTATATCCCCGCAATTAATCTTAAATCAGTGATGGAGACAGGCTGTAGATAGGGCATCACGTGTCATCGACCTGAATGTGCGGTATGACAGGCGGGCGTACTACTGATACGTGTTCTTAAAGCACAGTTGAATAGGATTCTTTAGCAGCAGGGGAAATGGTGTACCCCAACAATTAACCTGGTTTGTGGAGACAGTTGTAGTCTTACTGAGTGGTTGGTTGCAGCCAGTGGCATCGGGTGACGATCAATTATTTCAGCAGTACTCGTTCTTCGCTACTTGGATGCACTTAATTATGTAGATACATAAAATGAATGTACAACTTGACTGAATCATTTTTTTAGTAGCTGCAGATTGTTCACTACATCGTATTGCAGTGTTATAAGAGTGATTGGTTGATGTGCTTGATTATTTGGATTGTATTTAGTACCAGTTGACTTAAATTTTCTTGCTGCTTGGTTTTTGTGTGTGATGCTAGAAGGATTATAATCTATGCAACAAGGCAATTGTTGCCTATACTTATGGCATTGAGGAGGTACTTTATCATCACGGAGTTGAAATTGTCTTGATTTCATTATGAATATAATAATCATGTTTAAAGCTTCACCTCATCCTTTACTCCGCTACATTTGGTTGTAATTTGTACTATGACGAGACTTAATTAGCGTGGTTGGTGATGATCTCCTTGGAATTACATGGGGCATATTGGTATTAATCAAAGGATCAATCAATTAATTACAGGCAAGTGTGCAAGAATGTGCTTACTGGACATAATGCAGAGATAGAGAGAGAGAGGTACAGGAACCATGCTTTTGTAATAGCGAAGAAGTCAAATGTTTTGTTTTTACTCCAAGCTCGACTCCCTTCGTGCAATTCAAATTGGAAATATATCACACATGTTGTGGGTCTTACTGAATTTGATGTTTCTATCATTATTACATTAGAGCATACCTGTCTGTGTTGTTAAGAGAGGATTTTTTTCTGTTTTATAAGTCTTGCAATTTGTAAGTGTGATCTGGCTTTCTTTTATGCATAGTGGAGTGTATATCGTGCAGAGCGGATTACTATGTCACTGCTAATATAGTCCTGCTTCTTGGATATATCTCTGTTTAATGGATTTCAAAGTCTGAGAGAGGATTTAAAGGCAGTCTAGCGCTAGGATTGATTTAGAACACTCGTTTTGACTGGATGGGATAAACAATTGGATATATAGTTTTTCACATTTCAGTTTTAGGAAATTTTCAGAGAATCAACATACTATAAAGTGTTTTTATAAGCTTTGGATATGTATTAAAAGTCTTCTGAGTATTTGTCTTCAGTTTTGTATAAATTGGATTTAACATATGTGGCAAGTAATGTTTAGTAAATATCCAGGCTGAATATTGCAGAAAATATTGCCAGTTTTTGTTTGAGAACTACGCAAGGAAATTGTGTTTTGCAAAATGCAAACTGGTTGTGAAATTGGCTTTGCATTATAGATGACAGATTGTGCCTGTGGTTGTCCCGACGCATCAAGCTCCTATTACAGAGACTTGAGCTGCTCATTTTGAAGGCAAGCAACATGGAAACATTGTATCGGGAACAAAACGGGACATATATGTTCCGGGCTGCTATGGCCCTGCTTGAGGTAGGTTTTATGTCAGGGTTGTATAGGTTTCTTCTGGGATTTGTAAGATGGGTTATGGGATTCAGGAAAGAGGGGGATTTTTCACACATTGACTACTGACTAGTATGTGTTATGTGCCAGCTTTTTTGTAATATTTTTCACAGATTTTGGTGTGGTGGTTATCGCAGATGAATATGCACAAAGTGACCTAAACATAACCTACAATCAGCTTTCAAGTTTTGCTTATATAGTTATGTACATGATCTTGTTGGCAATACATGTAATCATTTTGTACCTGACCTATGAACATCAATATTGGAGTCTTGTAGTAGAAACTTCCCACCCACCCCTCCCAGTGTTCGTCTAAATCACCTGGGCCCATTTTCATGAAACACTGCTAACTCTAGTTGGCTGCTATTATCTTTGTCTATCTGTCAAATTTTGACAGGTAGACAAAGAGTTAGCAACCAACTAGGGAAATTTGACATGTAGACAGAGTTAACAGCCTACTATACTTTGATCAACACCAAATAGGCGCGCCTCTTCACATTTTGAATTGATTCAGATAAGCACTTGTGTAGCTGGACACAGGACAACTGCAGAAGATACAGCGTGCGACTCTTGCATCAGTATCTACGGTGCGCGTGTAACTTGAATTATGTTTACCTGCGGATGAAGATAATCATAATTCCCGCTTATTTAGTGTTGATCAAAGTATAGAGTTAGCGGTATTTCATGAATATGGGCTCTGGTCACTCAATGGGTACATTGTAATCATGGATATAGTTGTCCTTGTTTTTAACATTTTTATATGTTGTTCAGTGTTTTCGTATGATACATTATCTTGATATTCCTGTGAGTATTGGTAAAGTGATAGAATGTAGAAAAACAAATTAAAATGGACATTCCTGAGTTGATGATAATATCAATTAATTTTGATTGACTCAGAAATGGTAAGTTCAGATTAGGTTACAACATTTGCTTTATATGCCGTGACATCCCATGACATTAATTGATCATTTGGACATTGATAAATTCCACCAATTCATCTGGAGTGTGTTAACATTATTATTATTAAAAACAATATTACTTGATATTCAAGGTCTCTGATGTACTGCATGTACTGTTTGTTGATTGATTAAATATACCGTAAACATAATTAATTATTTTCAAATATGTAATTTTTCAAATTGCTGATAGCACCAATTTTTATAAAGAATTATTGTTACATTTTAGATTTGTTGAAAGGGTGAATAATAGGAGAAAAGTGTCATCACACCGGATTACATCTGGCACAAGTTTAAACCTTAACAATATTTACAAAATTACATTCCCCACAATTTAATTCCTCATAATATCAAGTAAAGACTCCCAAAAAAGTATCGCCTATACGGTACTCGAAAACGTAATTTAAAGAATTTGTGTACAAGCGCTAAATTTATTTTTGAAAATTGACTGAGAAACATTGAAGTTATGAACTTTTAAAACCCTTGAGGTAGATTTTTAAAAGTTGCTAATTTCATTTTTCGCACTGTACAAACCAGTAACGCAAGAGTAAGGATGATAATGAGGAAATCACGAAAAACACATTTTTTGGCCATTTGGGTTTCCAACCAAGCTGAAAATATCATTTTTTGAAAAAATGACCTAGGAAT
>JXSR01S038236.1:110611-121266 GCA_000969725.1 Ophiothrix spiculata
CGGCACAAGAAATTGACAGACTGATCGGCATTTTGATGAAAAGACGTAAGCTTACAATTGCGATTGTATTGTGGTAGTCATAGTAACGAATAATTCAGACCAGACACTTTATTTTTCGATCATTTATTGTTCAGCATCATTCATCATTTCATCAATACAATAACACATTTCACAATCCTCAAAACTTATGATACAAGTGGTCTTATGAACAACTGTGATTTATCATCAACATTTGGGAAGGTGGTGCAAGTATTATGTGTGCGATATGTTGTGTTTTAGACTTTCAAACTTTCACGTCTCTCAAAAGTCCGCGCTTAATGTCCCACCCCTAAACTTTGACCCAAATTCACGTTCAAAAACAGTGGGACATTACACGGGTCAGTACGGTATGTCTTTTTCCAAACTCGCCACGGATCCTAAGTAGCTCATGTCAAGGCTTAATATTCAAATGTGTGCTGCTCTTGCAAAATGAGAGGAAAGTCGCAAATCTACATTTTGAATAAATGGCTTCTTAAGTAAAAATAGGATTAAAAAGTCAAATTTCGTTTTTTGATATAAAACGCATTCATGCATAGTGTTTACCTATACTTAAAGTTTTGAAGGTCTAATTTGCCGTGAAATGCAATTACTCACAGTTAATTGATTGCATGTTGCTATTATACACAATAGTAATCAGTATCTTTGAATTCAATTTACAGCTAATTTTTATTACAATATATTCAGTGGACTGCTTTGGATCTCAATCTGTCATAAACTAAATTTTGAAATTTGCGACTTTACTCTCATTTTGCCAGAGCATCCCACAAATAGTAGTATTTAGCATGTGATCGGTCATGTTAACTTTCACTTACGCAGTATCTCCAGAATTTTAAAGTTTAACCTGTCATTTTGTCATACATGCTGTTGCTCTGTCCAAACTGGATTATGGAAATGCTCTTCTTCAAGGTTCTACATCTACTGATTTGAAAAGACTGCAATGTATCCAGAATTGGGCAGCAAAATTTATATATCGCGCCGTGAAGAAAGATCATGTTAGTGTGTACCTGAAAGAGCTGCACTAGTTGCCTGTACAAGATCGCATCACCTTTAAGATCTTGATGTATGTGTATAAATGTATCAATGGACTTGCACCAAGTTATTTGTCATCTCTCTTAAGTTTGTATATTCCAGCTTGGTCAGGTCTATGCTCAGCTTCAGGTTCTACCCGGCTCAGTCAGCATAACACTCTTCGCAATCTCCAAAATTCTGTGATCAGACATTTTCATACTTTGCGCCAAAACTGTGGAACTCATTGCAGATTTCCATCAGGGGTTCACCATCACTTCAGACTTTCAAGAATTCTCTCAAACACAAGCTTTTAGGTTTTGTTGCTCAATTTGTTGTTTACTTCCAGATATTCCTTTGTGTTTCTGTCGTCCTTTGTTCTTTATGTAAAAGCGCAGTAAATTAAATACTTTTATGTATGTATGTATGTTGAGCAACCTGAAACATTTGATTGTATTTTGTAATTATACATCTTCAAAGCCACAAAGTATCATGAAACGGGCAGCACTGGATTTGCTTGGTATCTAGGTAATTTTTTAATTGAATCTAGTATCGTCCAAGTGTGTGATATAATGAATCGTAAGAAATCGTTAAATGGCACATTGAAAGACAATCTGAAGCACTAGGCATCACACAAGAAGATCCCAAATGAACACTAATTAATATCTGGCATTTTCCATATTATTTACTGTTATGAACCTGTTTTGTGAAAAAATGTATAAAGGTACATCTTTATTTTAATAAAGACCATTTCCATTTAAAAGACAGGTAACTTTTTCCATTTACGATCAACCAATGACAAGTATATTTAGTATAACCATTAAGGGTTTTTTTCAAGTCAGGAGAAGTTGAACATGACTTTTAAACATTAGCTTTTCCCACTCTTTTATTTAAAATTATATTTTAAGGCAGAAAATATACAACAAAATCACATTATTGATTTCTGTCTTTATTGAACTGAAATGGCAACAAATCAAATCCGTGGCAAATTTTCAAAACTGGTGCCTTTACATAACCCTCCCTTCTTAGAAACAAAATAATAAAATGCTCTCATTCTTTTTGCAGATTAAAGACAAAGAAATGTACTACCAATTAAAATAATCCTTAATTTCTACATAGAATGGGGATTATTTTCAAAGATTTATTTATTTTGAGTACTAATTATTTTGATACACCCTATATGCTGTTTGATGAGTGTAGAAAATCAAGTATACGGTAAATACAATGAATTAATTTGATATATGTAATTTTTCAAATTGCTGGTAGCAGCAATTTTCATAAAGAATTATTTTTATATTTTAGATTTGTTAAAAGGGTGAATAATAGGAGAAAAGTATCATCACAACGGATTACATCTGGCACAATTTTGAACTTTGAAATTACATTCCTCACAATTTAATTCCTTATAATATCAAGTACATTCAGTGCTTCAATTAATAGAAAGGTAAAGCCTGTGTTATCGTATGCCGAGATTATTATTCACTCAAACCGGTAACACATGAGCTTTATCATGTATGATTTTCATTTAAATGAGATTGCTAGAGCACGATACATTCCTCAGTGGAACTGACAATAAAATCGCATAAAGGTGTATAGGGAACATTTAAGATTCCATTCTATACACATTTACTCTTGCATTTACTACACATTTATTGCAGGTTTATAAGATTTTTTAGGAACAATGTGAATTTTGTGAATGTGGTTTATATTCTTAGATTCATTTCAAAATTTATGAGAATCAACATTCTGCGGCATGAATGGGACTGTCTCTTATAGAGTAGAAGTTCATAAGACTTCACATACTTGGTTTTAAATTAGATGTCAGTATAAAATGATATACGAAACATTATTTGTGTGTTCAAATATTCCAAATTCACAGTACTAAACATCTTGATTTTGAAGGGGAGCAGTGGTGGATCAAAAACCGTTTTATGATTGTTTTCACTTGTCCATTCAGAGTGGATCAAAAGCATTTATGATAGTTGCGTTATCAGTGGAAAACAATGTTCAACACACTTACAAAGATAAATTCACTAATGAGAGTATAGATATATCCTTCTGACAAACACTCCCACGCTTAATGAGGACTTACCCTGATAGTGATATATATAGCTTAGCATTATGTAGTCCCACCCTTTTCTGTGGTTGGATTAAATCTGATATTTCGCTAGGGTATGGAACTTATGTCGGGAACTATGGACGGGCCATTACATTGTTAGTGTTGATATTTGACTAGTGCATATATTGAACAGCTTTAGAATTAAGTGTTGATTGAACGTATGATTACATTTTGTTGGATTTTGTTGGATTGTATCACGGGGAATGTATGATTACATTTTGTTGGATTTCCTGATAATAGTTTTAGGATGTAAGGTTCTTTTATCTGAGAAAGTCCATAGTATTAAGCCATTTGTTTTTGGCAATGATTTACTATTGGGAAAACATATTCTTGGTCAAAACAAACTCTTAAACAGTGCTATTATACAGATGCCTGTGCAACAAGGAATATGGCTCATTCAAACACTGTAAAATCTCTCTGGCTTTGTACATAGTACTGCGATTTTCAGTGACTACTGCACCACTATTGTATAGTTGGTATCGTCTGAAGATGAGTAATCTGATAGGTCCTACAGCAACAGTATAATTGATATTTAAATATATCAGTATAAAGCCAAAAAAAAATATTTTTGTGTTGCCCTCAAGTGGGATTTCTGAAAAATTGAGTCGGTCGGTCGGAAAATAATTTTTTTTTTAAAGCACCTAAAGTACAAAATTTGGGTGCATTTTCCACAATTTTCAAAGTATTTTCTCAAAAAACACCCAATCTGAGCAAAATTGGGTGCTTTCCCGACCCTAAAATTTGTTTTTTTAATTGGGTCGGTCGCTGAGGGCAACATAACAATTTATTTTTTTGGCCTAATTATGCATCTGAAGTTCTCAAGTATATAATTATATTGCATTTTGGCTTTGAGAATCAAAATTAGAAGATCCATGCTGGAGAATTAAATACACAAATATGTTTTCTACATCTTTTAAAAGAAATGGTTGACAGACTAGATTTAGCCAGTGAACTGTCTGTTGAGAATCCCTGATATGCATATTCATTTGTTTAGAGGACTCTGGAAACTGGACAGTTAGCAAAACCTTGAATGGAATGTTATTGGTATAATTTGATATAATGTTATATTCAAAATTTCATATCAAAGCTGAATAAATCAAACACTGAACTTTCTTGTACATTGAATATTCAATTCAACACTTTAATGTGTTGGATGTATGATTGGGTTTAAACAAATACAATATCTGCGACAATATCTTATGCAAGAAACATACACAGCTAAATCGCACTCTCATTGATAAAAAATTGGAGTGATTTTTTTGAAAGACAGGTCAATGACCAAATTGAAATTCAAGTGTCTACAGACGTAATTAGTTTCTATCTTCACATGTTTCATAAGGAACACAATTATTCATCATAATATAAGCTAGATAAACATTAATTGAACTTTATAAAGCGCAGCTGTACTTGAAATAGTTAAAAGGGGCCACAGAGCATGCTAAGTACAAGTTTTGCACCTTGACTCAACAACTGATTGGATTTAAAATTGTGACTAAGTCATTGCCAGCCTAAAAGCATAAACATAATTTTATAATTTTTCTTAACATTTTCATTTAATTTTTTTCTTATGATGTGAATTTTTTCTTCTGGTATATTATTTTTCAATCTAATATTTAAACGATCTTTTTCATATTATTTTCTCGTGGTGTAAAATTTATTGTAATTTTTCTTATTGTGTAAAGCTATTATCAACTTTCCTGATTCTACTTTCAATAAGGGGCTGCTTCAAACCTCAACCGGCAGCTGACCGCCTAGAACCACCTGTTTTGAGCGGTTGGCATTATTCAGAATGTACTATAACAACCGGCTAGAACCAGCTGTACCCCGCTGGTTGAGTATTGAAGTGCTCCTTATACTTGACTTTCTCTGAACAGGTGGATTTGGATGATGTAATTACCATCATTCTTTTATGGTTGGAAATGTTGAATCTATGACCTACTTTTGCAACTATGATATCACCAAGTAATTTTAGATGATGATCAGAAGGTGTCAGCCAATGTAATAGTTCAAAAATGTATCGCCATCATTGACACGTTTATTGCAAACGTGTAAGAAATCTTACTGGTTTGCTGGTTTGCTCCCATCAATATTCGTACATCTAAGTTAAACAAATGAGTTGGTTTTGAAATTTAATCTACAAGATTTTATGATTCTAATAGTGTATCTTTTTATAAACCAAATGTAAAAGATATTTTGATTATCACACCAGCCCATTTTATTTGTTATTGATTCCTTGTTGCGTTATGTCGTGCATAGCCGATGATATTTTACAGCCGTGACTGAAATTTGATTAGCTACAGATGCAGGCATTAGCTATGGTAGCTAATGATACTTATTGGTATTATCAGTTCTGTAATTGTGTGTGAAATAATTTGTAGTTGTGTCTTTCAAGATGCCTGGAATGTCACTCCTAGGTATTGGTTTTAAATTACAGGTTGCTTACTGTATAGATGTAATAAAGTGATGCAGCTGATAACCTGTGGAGGATGAAAAAACAAAATAAAGTGCTTATAGAGGCCTGCTATCTTGATGTAGGTCTGTAATATAGAATTTGTTTATTTGTTGCAGGTAATGTGTTTGTCTTGTTAAAAGAGTATTGGATATCATGTTCAGTGTCATCACAAGGATTTTTCATGTTATATGGGGAAAAACGAGTAAAAAGAAAGAACAATTTGAAAGTATAAAAGAACATTTAGAAAAAGAAATTTTTCTATAAATACCGTCTCGAAATTCATGATTCATCCGGTTGTATAGACCGTGAATTTGTTTGTAATGCGCGTAGCGCACAATAATTTTGCTATTTTCAGCCAAAATATATGATATAAAACCTTGATATTTGTGCTAAAATTTGCTTATATTGATGGTTTTTAACATGGAAGTTCACTGCTGTATGACAGTGAATTAGTGATTATCTACAATATACCAATTATGTTTAGTAGCCAGGAGCGATTTTGAGCAAACCACTCTTCAAAATCTCTGAAATTTTAATTGTCTTTTCTATAATTGTATTATGTCAAATAATTTTCTTCTCAGACAATATAAGAGTTAAGATTTTACATTGTTAGATTAATTTTGAAATGCTTGTGGCATTGCTTTGCTGTAATTTCAAGTCAAATTTGCCTTGAGATGAGAATTAATATCATAACTGTCAACTGAGTGTCTTCATCTATGGAATTTATTTTCTCCTTGTTTTATGATGATTTGGTAAGATTTTCCCCATACATACTTAAGCTTGTTTTGTGGAATTAATTGATGAACAGATTTCTTGTCAATATTGCTGTTGTTATATGTGACTATCCATGACAAAGCTTCAGTAAGATGGCTTGTGGTCAATTTTGATTCATTTCATATTCAAATAAATAGACCATAATTTTCAACTTTCAAATGATGATCCTTAATTGTTTCAGGTCCTCATGACATCAAGAAGTTTCTTTGAAGCATGTCAAGGTGGAATGTGTGAAATAAGAAATCTTGCTTTGAAGTTTACATTTTATGTACATTTCTAATTCCCTTTATGTCATCATACCATCGCGCGTCGAAGTCTCCGTCGACAAATACTGGTCCTAATATTGAGTTATTACCCATAATACCCATCAAAACTACTAACTTCTGGTTGTCATTAGAAATGGCAAATATAAAGTTTCTAGTTGGGTTTCCCTTAGGTGCATAATATCTAACATGATTTGTACCTTATGTACATTATGTAAAGCTGTTCAAGCATAACCGGACCAAAATCTTTATTTCTTTCTCCAGAACAAACTTCATATCCATCACAGTCAGTCAATATTTCTTAAAGTGTATTTTACGTTTTAACTTTGGAAAAGTAAAAGAAGGTTTCAGTGTAGTCAGTTTTAATTAAAAGTTCAATAATTTCTCTTGACTACAAACTGAAAAATATACCCTGTTTGGAAAAATCTCTATAACTTTTCACAGGAACATGCGATTTGAAAAATTCAAAATTCTTCAGAAACTTAAAGACTTGTTTAACTTGAAAATTAACAAAATTTGACCAAAACCTTACCATGGGTCCACAAATAAATCCGATAGCTGGGTATCAATCATTCGTGGACACTCTGTATTTTGCAAGGTTGTCTGAGAAAAAATTATTAAAAAATCTCAATTTTATCAGAATATAGCTTATCATGTATTTTGCCCTGTATCTCAAAATGAAAAATGCTGACCTAACTGAAGGTTTGTGGTGAACGATCACATATGGCATTGTGGGTAGGCACCTTAACCAGGAAATGGAAATTCTGTTCCTTCCCCGGATGACTCCCCGGGAGAAAACAAGCTTACTGGAATCCGGAAGATGACTTTGTAAAGCCAACGATGCAAACTTAAAAAATAACCACATGTGTGTGAGATGTTTGAAAAAACTTACAAAAATAATTGGGCTTTAGATTAGATTGCAAAATTCCAAGGTACCTGATTAGTTCTGATAGTACCGTACCAGGCCAAGATACCTGATAAGTTGTGATAGCACCAGACCAACATACCTGATTGGTATTGATAGTAGCAGACAGGGATTTGTGCCTGTGTTGGTTCAAGCCAAGATCAGATTAAGATCAATTTACACCTGAAAGGGGTCACGTACCTATATGGTCAGCCTGACTGAATGCCATAGGATTTGGAATAATGGGCAGGAGGCCACAGAGACTCAGACTGGATGTGCATAGGTGATCATGTTATAGGCATTTAGACTGGTTTATGTTTATTTATGACCCTAGGAAAAAACATAACTTTTTTTCACTTCAAAAATCATACGTTTTATCGGTCAAATATGCAAATATTCAATCAAATGGCTTGCTTCCTTTTTCAATTGCTCCCAAACATTAAAAAAATATCAAAAATATGCAGTCCGACTGACCTGAAATGTTTTTCCCATATTAAGTCAATCGAACAATTGTGTAAAAGCCTAATTATAGCAAAATGATGGCTAATTTTGTAGTTCATGAATCCAAGGTATCCTGATCTACTTTCAGTTGAATGGGACACATTTTAACCAGAAAAAAAAGATGGGCAATGATGACAGGCTGTAGATAACATAATGTATGAACTGTCATAATAGTTTATGGGCATACTACTCATAACTTGACAGTATTGAAAAGGACATGTGACAAGGGGAAATGTGGACCCCAGTTGGTTCTGCATCAATATGGAAATCAGCTGGGTATGATGCACCACGAGGGATGCTATGTTGATGGGATGATGTATCATGGTTTATTTTATATCAGCTATAGAAATTGGATGATGCACATCCAGTATTCTTCCAATGGGAAATAATGACATGATGTACTAGAGCAATTGGCCCATGGCTTTACTTTAAACTTTTGATGTAGCTCGTAGGAGAACATGATTGAATATGTTTGCACCAATGGAATTTGTACATGTTATCCACACAAACAGTGATGGGAGACATGCTTCGGATTGGGCATCATGTATGTCATGTGTACCAATTTTGATGAAGCATGTATGACAATTGAAACTGATATATTGGCAACCAGGGAAATGGTATATCCCCGCAATTAATCTTAAATCAGTGACGGAGACAGGCTGTAGATAGGGCATCACGTGTCATCGACCTGAATGTGCGGTATGACAGGCGGGCATACTACTGATACGTGTTCTTAAAGCACAGTTGAAAAGGATTTCTTTAGCAGCAGGGGAAATGGTGTACCCCAACAATTAACCTGGTTTGTGGAGACAGTTGTAGTCTTACTGAGTGGTTGGTTGCAGCCAGTGGCATCGGGTGACGATCAATTATTTCAGCAGTACCCGTTCTTCGCTACTTGGATGCACTTAATTATGTAGATACATAAAGTGAATGTACAACTTGACTGAATCATTTTTTTAGTAGCTGCAGATTGTTCACTACATCGTATGACAGTGTTATAAGAGTGATTGGTTGATGTGCTTGATTATTTGGATTGTATTTAGTACCAGTTGACTTAAATTTTCTTGCTGCTTGGTTTTTGTGTGTGATGCTAGAAGGATTATAATCTATGCAACAAGGCAATTGTTGCCTATACTTATGGCATTGAGGAGGTACTTTATCATCACGGAGTTGAAATTGTCTTGATTTCATTATGAATATAATAATCATGTTTAAAGCTTCACCTCATCCTTTACTCCGCTACATTTGGTTGTAATTTGTACTATGACGAGACTTAATTAGCGTGGTTGGTGATGATCTCCTTGGAATTACATGGGGCATATTGGTATTAATCAAAGGATCAATCAATTAATTACAGGCAAGTGTGCAAGAATGTGCTTACTGGACATAATGCAGAGATAGAGAGAGAGAGGTACAGGAACCATGCTTTTGTAATAGCGAAGAAGTCAAATGTTTTGTTTTTACTCCAAGCTCGACTCCCTTCGTGCAATTCAAATTGGAAATATATCACACATGTTGTGGGTCTTACTGAATTTGATGTTTCTATCATTATTACATTAGAGCATACCTGTCTGTGTTGTTAAGAGAGGATTTTTTTCTGTTTTATAAGTCTTGCAATTTGTAAGTGTGATCTGGCTTTCTTTTATGCATAGTGGAGTGTATATCGTGCAGAGCGGATTACTATGTCACTGCTAATATAGTCCTGCTTCTTGGATATATCTCTGTTTAATGGTTTTCAAAGTCTGAGAGAGGATTTAAAGGCAGTCTAGCACTTGGATTGATTTAGAACACTCATTTTGACTGGATGGGATAAACAATTGGATATATATTTTTCACATTTCATTTTTGGGAAGTTTATCAGAGAAGCAACTATCAAGTGTCTTATATAAGCTTTGGATATGTGTTAAAAGTCTACTGAGGATTTGTCAGTTTTGTATAAATTGGATTTAACATCTGTGGCAAGTAATGTTTAGTAAATATCCAGGCTGAATATTGCAGAAAATATTGCTAGTTTTTGTGTGAGAACTTTGCAAGTAAATTGTGTTTTGCAAAATGCAAACTGGTTGTGAAATTGGCTATGTATTATAGATGACAGATTGTGCCTGTGGTTGTCCCAGCGCATCAAGCTCCTATTACAGAGACTTGAGCTGCTCATTTTGAAGGCAAGCAACATGGAAACATTGTATCGGGAACAAAACGGGACGTATATGTTCCGGGCTGCTATGGCCCTGCTTGAGGTAGGTTCTATTTCAATGGTTGTATAGATTACAGATGGGTTATAAGATTCAGGGAGGGAGGGGAGTACACACATTTACTGGTAAACATATAATTATGTGCTTCTCTTTTGGGATGTTTTTTCACAGATGTTGATATAATGATTGTGTTGTGTTTATCATAGATGAATATACCCAAAGGCCTAAGCTACAATCAGCTTTCAAGTTTTGCCTATGTAGTTATGTGCATGATCTTGGTGGCATAACCATTTCATCATTTTGTACCTGGCCCATAATGTTGGAGTCTTGTAGTAGAACTACCCGCCCACCTCTCCCAGGGTTCATCTAAATCACCTGGTCACACAATTTGGATATTGATATATAT
>JXSR01S038242.1:0-10921 GCA_000969725.1 Ophiothrix spiculata
ATTGTAAATTTATGTTGACACAGGTACGTTCCCTAGTAGTGTCCCCTTTCCTTTTGCAACCCTACCACGATGCCCTAAAAATAGAAAAACAAACATAAAAAACGAAAAGAAACAAAAAGAACCACTTTCCCAAAAAAACAACAGCCCCATGCAAACAATAACTTATAGTCTACTTTATACATGAGTTACATGTAGTCACGCTGTGTAGTCACCAACATGTAAAATATAGGATCATTATAACATAATTGTTAAATCATATGCCTCACTGACGTTGAATAACACCGTTTATGTGAATGTGTGTTTGAAAATCTGCCATCAATGTATTAAGATGACACTGTAAGAAAATAAACCTTGCTGTGCTGATTCCATCGCGAAGCATTGTGGGATAGCGCTTCAACCTCCTATGGCATAGACGTTAAAGCAAAGAGCATAACAAAGCAAAAAAGTCCAATAAGGCTGAGGACTGGGAGAAATTCAAATCGCTGAGAAATAAAATCAAACATGCAACACACAAAGAATACCGAAGTTATATCAGAGATAAATGTTTAGTGTCAACAAAACAATTCTGGAGTTACATTAAATCATTGAAATGTGACTCAAGTGGAATCCCAGCGCTAAAAAGTAATGGAGAACTGATCATTGACAATAGAGGCAAATCCAATGTACTGAACTTGCAATATAAATCTCAATTTACGATTGAAGGTGTGGAGCTTCCAAATGAACCGGATAGTAATATCCCTTCGATGCCTGAAATTACAATCGAGGAGGATGGAGTTATTAAAGTACTCTCTAAACTCAACCCCAATAAGGCTTTGGGTCCAGATGGAATAACTCCCAGACTTTTGCAATTAACAGTGCAGGAAATTGGACCAGCACTGTCAGTAGTCTTTCAACATTCTTTAAATTCTGGTGATATTCCCAGCGACTGGCTTTGTGCAAATATAACACCAATATTTAAAAAAGGCGATCACACTCAACCTGGAAATTATCGTTCTGTGAATTTGACTTCTGTTTGTTGCAAAACTTTAGAACACATACTTCATACCTAGACGAAAACAATATTTTATGTGAACAACAGCATGGTTTTCAAAAAGGGCGCTCATGCGAAACACAGCTAATTTGTACTATCCTTTGTCGTTCTTTATCCTGTCTGTTGACTTGCACACAACGACGATCGTCGCCATTTTGACCCGGAACACTTCCAGTCACCACTCGAGCCAGTGTTTCTAGAGTTTGTTGGAGCGGCTGTCAAAGTTTCAATCGCACGCCGCTGAGCTCTAGTTTGTCGAACTTCTCCACATACGTTATTCCCTGTGTTATATTACTATTTTCTTTTCTACTTCTCTTCTTCCGTTGGATTGTCGACATACTGCCACTGCTTGGGCTAAGAGGAAATCTTCTTCTATGTGCCCCCGTGGTCTTCCCATCTTACAAATGTCGTTATGAAAGTTGGAAGTTGAAATTTTTTCAAAGGCAAGAGTGACTGAGAAATTCTTCGAGAAATTTCAAAAGAAACCTCACTGTGTCACTACTATGTCCAAGAACCAAATAAAATTATTAAAAATGATAAATTCAACGTATAAATTTAGCCAGAAACTGAAAATTTATATACCGAGTGAGTACAAAACGGCGCTGGTAAGACGGCGCTGGTAAACAAATTTCACAAAATTTTCCCTGAGCCAAGACCATATCCGCCTTATTCCGTGACAGAATGTCTTGTGACGGACAAAGCAAAAACCTGCGATTGGTTGATGACACAAAGGGCCTAATAAAACCATAGCCCTGAACATGCACATAAAACTAGGGCCTATCACAAGATTATTGATTAGGTGTGATAAACACATTTATTTATTTTAATTTCATCAATTAATGTTAAAAGGTAGCTACTTGAAAATTGGCAAAACTATAGCTAAGAATGTCACCTACACATGTATAGTGAAAAAATCATACAATACCATTTCTAGATTTTTTGCAGGTGATCTGAAAATGACAGTAAGATTTGGTGCACCGGAAACGGCCAAAATATGTGCAACATTTTTATCCCCCTGGCTTGAAAAGTAGAAGGGGGATTATGGCATGATTATCAGTACCGATGATTATCATCCATTCCATGTGTCATGCATTCATGTATGTATTTTTTCCAATATATATATTGGTTTATTCGAGATTTTTGATTTAGGGATGCATGAGAATTCACCTTACGTGTACATACCTGACAGTTTGGTTAAAAATCAAAGGAACCATTTGTCTTCACAGTTTAACTTAGCTGGTACCAAGCCCTCAGCGCTAATTTAAATGAAAAAATACGATAAAAAATTTGAAGTCTGTGCTAACTCGGGCTAAGTTTAACTATGTACATCCATTTTTTTCTTTTCAGCTGAAGCTATGATCACATGATCAATCACATGACAAGATGGCAGCACCAATCGACTACCCATATGAAGCAAGTGATGAAGCAAGCGAATCAGAATTATTGGACAGGAGTTTGTCTATGTGGAGAGGATGGGGTCCATTGGAAGAGGAGGCGACCTTTGACCCTATACCGCTTGATCTCTTTACAGCTGCTTCTATAGGACAGTATGACAGCGTCAGCGCTTTAATTGCAAGGTGAAAGTGATTTGAAGTTTGATGAGATTTGTTGTTACCATTCATTCAGTTTTCACTAGCTCAGTCGGTTTGGTCTTGGACCATTAAACCTTGGCATTGATCATTCCGAGTTCGAATCTATGGAGCTGAGTGTGTGAGAGAAATATATATTGTGTGAATTGTAATGTTCGAGTTACATTTAGGGTTGCACTAAATTAAAGGTGCAATTCATTATTTTGATGTGACAAAAATCTCACCTCTTCTAGCTAAATAAAAAGAAGATTACAACATAAATATATATGAAAATTTCACTTGATTCCGACCATTCGTTTCTAAGGTACAAGCTTTACAGCATTTTGATTATCCCCATAGGCTATTGTATTGTAATTAAATTCAGGCAATGGCCATAACAAGAGAAGTACACAACTCTTAGCCAAATCCTTTGGAGAGTGTCAATATCAAAACCAAACCCAATCATCAAAAAACATCAAAAGCCATGCTTATATTGTTGCTTTAATCAAGTCCTTAAGAATCTGTGCTTTAATGATGGCTGCAATAAACCCTTTGACCCAAGGGAGTCAAGGTAGTGATTTATTCGCAAGCAAATGTAATTCGACTAGTGTGTGCTCTAAATACCAATGCATGAGCTACACATATAAAACACATTGCCACTGCTTTAGTTTTGCTTTGTTCAGATGCGGACATGCTTTTGTATCATTTCACAATGTGAGTAGATCTGTCTATTACCCTGGTAAATGTTAGTCAATCAAATAAAGATCATTGTTCACTAGAGTCTTTGGATTCTACAACATACAGTTTGAGAAAAACTTTTGGTACTTGTCCAAACAAGCATTGTTATATAATGCATCATTGTTATTATATCTTTGTATTCAAATTTCTGTTGTAGTGGTGATGTTGATATCAACAAGAAAAACAAAGGTTCCTGGACTCCATTGATGTATGCCAGTTACATCGGTCATGACAACATTGTCAACTTATTGCTGGATGCGGGGGCAGACGTGGGTGTTAAGTCTGACAAGGGGACAACGGCGCTTATGCTGACTGCTAGCTGTGGCAATGAAAGCGTGGCCTATTTCTTGATTCAGGTGAGCATATTGTAGTCACAACTTACATTGGTTTTTGTCAACTTGTTGCTGGATGCGGGGGCAGACGTAGGCGTGAAATCTGACAAGAGGACTACGGCGCTTATACTGACTGCTAGCTGTGGCAATGAAAGTGTGGCCTATTTGTTGATTCAGGTGGGCATATTGTAGTTACAACTTACCATTGGTAATGATATAATATCAAGGGGACTACATTGTGTAGCAAATGTTGATTGCTAGCTGTGGTAATGAAAGTGTGAAATGTGATGAGGTAACCATAACACTTATGTTTAGTGCTAGGTTTGTTATCGCTACTCATGACAACGTTAATAACCTACCGACTGATGTGGGTGCTGAAGTAGATGTGAAATCTGACTACGACACTTATAATGACCGCTATTATTGTTTCAAATAAATTTCGGACACGAACTGACAATTTGAACATAGCCAACGTGTATCCACAAGCTGTGACAAGCACAGGACATCGGGAAGTACGCAATACCATTTCCAATCAGTAATAACAGTACTGCGACATCGCGCGCGCATGGAAAGCGTTGAGTATTTAGGTATATTGCACACGCAATACTGTGTCGCCAGGCTCTGAATTTTCATGTCCGAAAATTATTTTAAATTACAATAGCTGTGTCAATGAAAGTTTGGCCTTGTCAGCTTACTGTTAGATGATAGGCAGATGTGTAAAATCTGCTAGCTGTGGTAATATGAATGTATTCTTATTTTTCTTGATCCAGCTGATTAAAGGTTACAATTTTTAACTTGCGTGAAAGCGGGATCCAATCTAATAACATTATTTCTATTTTTACACAAACAGCTGTGCGATCATTATCAGATAGCAATGACTTTTGATAATGACCTGCATGAAAGCAGTGCTCGCAATAATTGTGTATATGAATAAACGCAACAATTCGCACACACAATGACTTTGCGGAGGTTGCATTTAACTAAACGCAACACGAAAGCAGTACCTGGACTGAATGTTTTCAGTTGATGATTTATTAACAAACAAATCATATAAGCTATGATTTTTACCCATTTTTGGTCAAAATCTTGAAGATTTAAAAGAAAAATTTACAGTTATTAATGACAATAATAACTTTCACCATCTTTAAAATCGGTTATTGTTTAAAATCGTCTCTGTTTGTTTTGTGCCTTGGTACTTTTCTTTTGGAGCTACGCTCCATCAGAAAAGTTCCTCTGCCCAAAACAAACACCTCCAATTTTAAACAATGACCTCAAAAAAGATGGTGCGCAGTTATTATTGTCAATTCATGTTTCCATTAATGTAACTTTGTTGATAACTTTATTTTTCAGCAAGGTGCTGAGATTGAGTCAAGGGATAACAAAGGTTGGACCACTTTGTTTTATGCTACTTATGCAGGTCATCAGAAAATGGTGCAATTCTTACTGGAAGCTAATGCTGATGTTAATGCAAGGTATGTGCAATGCTCTATGGGATTTTTCGTCCAAAAACGAGTCAAAACCTGACATGGAAGGCCTAAATGTAGTGTATCATTGAACATAAAACAAATGAATTGGAGATAATTCAATTAATTTTTGTTTTGATTTTTCTCATTTTGTGATGTGTAATCCAAGCTAGTCCTTATAGTACATATGAGTGTGTATGTGCAAACATGTTAGTATGAAAGTGTGTGATTCCACATACTCTCATGAACCTCCGTAGTACTTACGCATAATCATCACTGGGTGATTGGAGTTGAAGGTCATCTAGGAGTCATTTAAGGTCATTGCCAACATATACATAATTGGTCAGCTGTAACCATATACTTAGATAGATTTTCATGGACTTGCATGTACTTTTCCGTCATCCAGGGTTTGAGCACACATATGGCTCCACTCGATGTGATGTCAAAGGTCATCTAATGGTCAATTGAGTTCATTACCAACATCTCTATAATTGGTCACTGAATCCATTTATTTTCATGGATTTTTTTTAAAATTTCTGCCATCATTATTTTTCACAGAAGGTCATCAAGGAATCATTTGATATGAATCACAGATTTCATCATTTGGAAGGGACATATTTTACGCATCGCATAAATCCGAGTTTGTTTGTTTCTTTTGTTTTTGTCTCAGAGAGCCTCGTCACAAGATCACACCTTTGATGATGGCAGCAGCAGAGGGACATGAAATTATTGTCAATGCCTTCTTAGAAACAGAGGTGGGTTGAAATTTAGAAAGAATTTTGTGTTTTCCCCTAACGGGGTAACCAATATCCTTTTCTTTTGTTGTCGTTGTTGCTATAATTACTAGTGAAGCTAGTGTTACTGTAACTCATAGCTTTTTTATCCACAACCCTATAGGGATTACCCTGGACAAAATCGAGTACAAAAATAGTACAACATTCCTAAGGTGCACATTTGGAACATCATTTAAGTACAAATTGAGTATATTTATAGTACACAAATTTGTACTATATTTGTACTAAAACTGTACTATAATTGTGTTCCAAATGTGCACCTTAGGAATGTTGTACTATTTTTGTACTCGATTTTGTCCAGGGTAGTCATGACAATTTTGACAAACCTTTTGACTTGACAAGACAAGAATGACAGGATTCATTTGACAACTGTGAGCTGTTAGGAGTACATCCTGCTCAAGGACACGAAGGGACCGCTTCTTAACTCAACCAGTTGACCGGCCAGAATTGCTGGTGTTCTAAACAATGGCAACCACCCAGAACTACCAGTTGAGTTTTGAAGCGGTCCCTAAACGTACCACTCGGCTGGTTTGAACCAATGACTCAATGACCATGAACTGGAACTTCATAACTCTTGTATTTAATCATTACACGTTACTTGCCTTAAACTTTTGTACCACTGATTTTGACATTTCACTGGTAATAAATCATCCAATGTTTAGCCCACCCACTACCATGTGGTCTACTTTGAGGGTTGTGAAGGACACAGTGATGCCCTCAAGGCATTATCATATGTCCTTCAAGTATTGAAAAATGGTAACTTTGTGGGTTGTGGACTAAATATTGGATGATTTATTACCGGTGAAATGTCAAAATCAACGGTACAAAATTTAAGGCAACTAACGTGTAATGAATGACCTATATATACTGATAATCTAATGTCTAATTAATTGACTTCTCTCATAACTTTTCAGGATGGTATCGATGTCAATGCAAAGAGTATTCATGGTGAAACAGCAAGGTCACTGGCACTGATCAACGGTCATATGAAAATTGTCAGCCTGATTGATTCCAGGTGTATGTCTCCTGGTAGCCTTAGATCAGAAGCAGGTATTTGATTGATTGATTGATTGATTGATTGATTGATTGATATCATATTATGTGATTCTTATAGCAAAACAAAAAATGTTATATCCCTGCAGTAAAATATGTTTTCCTTTGCAATAAATATAACAATTTGTGTACTATTTTTGTAAGACTAAAACATGCACATGTTTTTCGAAACTTAAACAACTATGATATGTGCATTGTCTAAAATAATGACAATCTGTCCATTAAACTGATCAGATGTACTGGACATTTTGTACATTGTATAAGGGTATGTATGTTATTCATTTAGGTATTCAAACACGCCACAGAGTTGTTCATCGCGAATCATCAATGATGCATCCATGCGTCAGCGGTTTTTTATCGCGCAAGGGTGGCTTTAGCCACCCGAGCGTGATAAAAATATGTTTACGCATCGGATGCAGAGTTGTTGATTCGCGATGAACAACTCTGTGGCATGTTTGAATACCTTTCAACAACGAAAATCTTCCTGAAAGCGTATTAATTAAATTCTAAAGGTTTTTTTGAATTTGCCTACTCATCTTTTTAAAAATATATATTTAGTTTATCTGAAGCAAAAAATGTTAATTTGTGAATGTTTGCCGCTTTGACATTATCAATTTTTCCAAGCACTGGGCTTTTGCACGTACTATAAGTGCGCCGACTTTTGTGTACTGCATAAACGCACTTTTGAAACGCCTTGCCGTGCGTAACGTGCTAATTTGAATATCAACTGTAGATTCATCACAAATCAACAACGGTACGCTCCTCTATAAAGAGATACAGTGAGTTGTTGAAATTGCTTTATATTACAATTGAGCAGGCTAACAAGCATCACAAATTACCCATGAATGAGCCCCTTATTCTGTTACTATGTAACAATATTTCAGCATTAAATGCAAGAAAGTTTTACCTGCATATCATTTAAAAGTATTAAGTATTTATACATCCTGTAACCATAACCTTAAAATTTATATCCCATATGTTACTATGTTAATGGCTCCTGAAAAAGTTCTTCAGGTTGCAATATCACCTGAAGATCTATTTCAAGAGGCACTGACCCAAGAATAAACATACGTGACCGTCCAGCTCAAGAGAAGAGATCAACATTGGCCCATTAGCCTTTTTCGGGATTTCCAATCTCTTATACAGAAACTCAAATATCGCTAATTTGTTCCATTGAAATACGTTGCATTTTTTTCAAAATTGGTCATTTTTAGAAGCTCACTGTGGTTGTAATCGGAGTACAATAAAGGTTTTTGACACATATCCGTAATGAGATGAATGTTCACAACATAATTTTATCACATTTTTCCTTATTGTACTCCTAATAAACACACAAGGATCATCCGAAGATACTTATTTTTTGCTATTGGGGTATGGCTGCCAAGCGAAGTGTACCGTATAATATTACCGTAAATTTGCAAATTTTATCAGTAGCTCAAGTCTTATTTTAATAAAAAAACAAAGAATGAAAAAAAAAAGGAGAATTGTATCATGAAGAGTGACAAGTCAAAGAAAATGATTGGATCTAATTGAAATAAAAAGAAAAGAAAAGAAGTAAAAAATATACCTATGCAGGAATCGAACCCGTGATTTTTGGTCGAGAAGCAAGAATTCTACCATCAAGCCACGCAGTTGGCTGATGATGCGTGGTGAATCTATATACTTTAACAAACGTATATTGCGCAAGACGAAATATGCACAAAATTGGAAATCAAATTTGGGAAAATTCTGTTAATTACTGTTATATTTAGGTAAATGATATTATTTTACAAAATATATGGGCTATTTAGGAAGAGTTTGAAGAAAAAATTAGAGCAAAATGGGTTTGCCAACCGGGCGCAGAGGTTCATGGGCCGACATTGATCTCTTCTCTTGTCCAGCTCCACCCAGCCGCATGGTCACCCTTCAGTCATTTTCTCTTGTTTACTTATCTGACAAGGATTAAAATGACACCTAAATGAACTTTAACGACATCCACAAGTTATGGTCTGCCAAAGATTGTCATAAAGTAAAAGATGAAACTAAATGCATTCAAAAACCAATAGGCTATATTCATTTCTGTTGATGGTACTTAACCCTAACGTCATAAGTAGAAACAAAACATATTTTCCCCAGGATTCGAACCCATGACCTCTGGAGGCCCAAGCGAGACACACCATTGATTAGCAGACCACAACTGGGTTGTTGCCCATCGACAATTTGGTCCCAATAGGTAATCTGCATCTATGACGCATTTGGCACATTTTCATGATTTTTGACTAAATAACAATCTTTGCATGTACAAATTGAAGTTTGTGTTGACGGCTATATGGAGCTGGAAGGCACATATAGCCGTTTGATGCAAGTTTATGAAAATGGCAGCTATGACACTAGTGACTTTCTTGTACCCACATGAAGATCAAACTGCATTAGGTACCCCGTACTTCCGTTAGTGCATAAAGGGGGGGGGGGGGGGGGGGGGGGAGTACCCCCTTACAAAAACCACTTTCCCGCCAAAAATTTGTAATAATCTTTACGCCTTATATAGTTACACTAATCACAACCATATTTCAGGAAAAAATGTAAAATATATGTGCTGTTTCAAAATGGCGGACAAATAACCGATTTTCGTTTTGCGACATCTGGATTTTTGCTAGAATTTGAAAAACACACTTCCCGAAGGAATTTTCCAATGAAATTTGGCTCAAGTGAGGAGATCATGAATACAATTAATGTCATTGTTGAAATAAAATTGGAAAAATTTTACTCTGGGCGGTTTTATGGGCAAATCAATTTTTTTTCGCACCCCCCCAAAAAATGCTAATTTATGCAAATTAGATCAAAAACAACACGGTCGATCTCAATTTTTTTTCAGCCAAAAGATGCGTAACTAGTATTAAGGCAATTACAAAAATTAACAGCCCGAAATATTGCGGCGTTAAAATGTTAGAACCGAAAAACCAAATGTTAGGTACCATGGTACCTTATGCACTAAAAGTGTTATACTTTAAAACCTTGACCACTCTCATATGACTGCTTTTGTATATTTTTTAAAATCAGGACTTGGACTAGGAGGGGATGGAGATTTGAGCTCCTCTGATGAGAACTACCATCGACCCAATAGACCCCATGGTAGGCCTTCAAGGTCAAAGGCCAAGGGACCTAGTCTACGAGATGGACCAGAAACAATTGCAAAGTTGATTGGAGAGCGAAAAGCAACAAAGCCACAGGGCCCAGCAACTTTATGTGAGTGTTGTAATAATATATTAGGGGCACTTGTGACCTAGTGATTGTAAATTCAGATTTTAATCATCAGACACTAAGAGTTGTGGGTTTGAATATAATGAGTGGTATGTGTCCTTGAACAAGATACTTATCCTCATGTGCTCAAACGTATTGCACAGCCTCTTATCATCATGTTTACTAAATTGGGTCAAGATTTACTGTAATCTAGTAACTTACGATATATTTGTAAAGTTTTGTGCAGCCAGTAGTTCTAATCAGTGTTCTTTGTGTCTTAGTTTTAATGCACTTGTTAGGTGTTTTTTAAAGGTTTGCACAATAAAACTACAATATATCATTATTTGTATTTTATAGTGGTCAGGATTTTTTACATCCTCTCTAATACACCAAATTCGGTTTTCTTTCAAAGTGAAATATAAATATTTGATGATTCTAATTGTACTGAACATCCTTTGTTCTTATTCCTCTCAGCAAGCCCTATAGTACCCAAGATTGGCTATGTATCATTCCACGGTGGTGGGAAGGATGGATCAGGGGGAACAGGTGGTGCGAGAGAGTCATCCTCAAGTGTAAGCTCTACGGGACATGAAGTACATGCAACCAATAAGGGTAAGCCTGTTTATGACCATTTACTTCCGACCCTTTCATAAAATTAGCATTATTTATATTCTGATGAAAATTAGATTTTTTTGGATTTAGATATTCATATATTTCTTAAACT
>JXSR01S038242.1:11981-22832 GCA_000969725.1 Ophiothrix spiculata
GGAGCTCTGACAATCAAAAGCTGTGGATCAAGCTTAAACAGCAGCGCTGGTGGCCGGGCTGGAATCCTCAACCTAAGCAGAGAAAACAGTTTATCCAGCAACGAAGACCCTGCTGGCAGCAAACCTCACCGAAGTCCATCAGAATCACCCAAATCAGAGCGTAGAGAAGTCAAATTCAGCCCCGATATCGTCGAAAGAGTTGACAGTCCAGTACAGATCCAACCTACTGGACCTGGTAGAGGATTTGACGTGAATTATGGGATTGCTGCAAGGACTCATGGAGTTGTACCTGAGAATGCTGGGAAGGCACCTCAGCCAGGGATGCCGTTGTATAATTCTGATATAGGATATCACCCCAGTGTTGCACCGCTATCCCAAGACTTAGGACTTGATAATCTTGTTGATGTTGTTGAGAGGCCAAGAATTTATCCATTCAATGATTTGAAGACTTTGTTGGAGAGCTTGAACTTGGAGAAATATTATGGTAAATTTGAAGAACAAGATGTGGACTTGAGGGTGTTTCTGACCTTGACTGATGCTGATTTGAAAGAAGTAGGTATCAAGTAAGTACAAATGGAGGAATCATCTACTTTCAACTTCACAAAAATCTTGATTTTGACCTCTTTTGTAATATTTAAGGACGATCATGGTGATAAGTTCCTACCTGCAGATTTTGTTTTAATTTTTGTCAGTTAATAGACAAAGAGTCTATTAACTACAAAATTCAGCAATAAAAAATGGGGTCACCAACAATCTTAGCGTGCTATGACATCAGATATGTTAACATCATTTTCCTTTTAATGGACGATAACTTGAAAACTCAAGCGGTAGATTACTTGACATAATTAACTTTTTTATCTTTTCAATGTTATACAACTTTTTAAAGTTTCCCCCTTGTAATTTCATCTCACGTTATCTTAAAACAGTCGTTCACAATTGAACAGCCAAAAATTAAAAAATGCTACAGGTAGCAAATTGGTGAAAAATCAGCATTTTGCAGTATAGGAAAACACATTTAAAAAAAGTTTGATCACTGACTTGGGTTGGGAGCACTCGATACTATTTCGCGGTATTTTTTGTGTTGTTTGGCGCTTATCGGTCAAACAAAAATGACAAGTGCACGCATTGCGTTTTGTGTATAAGGCGCAAATCTTACACTTAAACCTTAAAAGTATTGAATATTAAATTTGTGGAAAGCATGTTTCAAGTATTTATTCTTGATTAAGTGTCTCCAAATTGATGTCCAGTTTACATTAATTCTTTTTGATTTATTTATTCTTTATTTTTAATTCAACAGTCAATTCTAAAAAAATTTAGATATTCATATATTTCTTAAACTGCTCAAACGTATTGCACAGCCTCTTATCATCATTTACTTCCGACCCTTTCATAAAATTAGCATTATTTATATTCTGATGAAAATTAGATTTTTTTGGATTTAGATATTCATATATTTCTTAAACTATTCTTCACCTAGTTCTGTCATAATCATGTAAAGATGTTGCTTTATATAATTTATTAGCATCGCAATTAAATATCTTTTTGGAAATGAAATATTGGTAATATCTATTTACGATTAATTCTCAGCTGGGTTTAATGAGAGACAAGTATTGTACTACTTAAACAAGTTACCCTGAATAAATACTACTAAGTGCTAGAAAAATAGCAATTAATGTTCAAAATATTACTTAAGCAAATTTTAGTATGTCTTTTAAGCACATGGTTTAGTTGCTTTTTGTCAATATCTCACATTTTGGTCAAAAAACTGTCATCATGTTCAAGATATGAATCCACTAGTAAAAATGTTTACTTTCATGGTTTAGAAAAGTATAGTTTGAAGTAAGAGTAGAAAATAGGTCATTGGGTTTATTGTCAAATCATTTACTTAAAATAAATTAAGAAGCTTGTTCTGACTTCATCTTTTTTTAACTGTTTGAGCTTTTGGTACCAAAATAGTTTTCATATTTCTCTTATCATCCTTGTGAAATTTTATAGCTGAAATATGTTTCATTTTGTGAAATGTGTCTAATTTTGATAACCATAAGTAGATGTACACAGCAAAGTCTAGGCAGCTGTAAAAAAGAAAACTGGTGTTAAATTTTGAAAATTGGACGATGGTCCTTAATTCAACTATTGGCAGATTTTGTTTCAAGAAAGGGTAAGATATATTTTCTTCTTTTACTAGATACACTATTTGGTCGAACAAAGCAACATAGGTTATCGAGTTCAATTTCTGTATTTGTATTTTTGTGGTCTAGACTTCTTGGTCCCCGAAGAAAAATGACCAATGCAATTGCCAGGTGGCACAGCCAAGCCCGTCCACTCTCTGATAACTTGGAGCAGGCCTACGCAGACAGGATGGAAACAGCGATGCAAGAAATGGCTGAACAACTATCTGAGGTATGTCCATAAAAGAGCCCAGATTGTGTGGAGCTCATCAAATTGGGGGTATTTGGTTGTGAATGGTTCAGTGATGAAATCGCTGGTCTCAGAATGCACAATAAATGATATCCATCACTATCCTCAGTGGTTTAATTCTGAGTTCACACTGGTTTTCGTCTGAATTTTGATGGCACCCTTTATGGCAGAGGTATTTCCGAATTTGTTGGAACTCATAATTAGACCAATGAGGATGATGGAAGGTAATGGATGTCATGGAAAGATTCATAGCGAGATAAAAGTGCTGAAATATTCATTGCAAAATATAAGTGATGTTGGAACAGTTTTAATCATCTTTTAAAGTTTACCAACATGTATAAATACATTCATTCTCAGTTTTCACTCATGTTCATATTTTACTTGTTTTAATGTCCAATTATTTTTTCAATAGTGCAACTATAAAAATGAGCAGCTGGAACAGAAAGTGCTACAGGAGCGCGAGTTACGCAGCGTGGTAGAGGGTTGCCTTATGGAAGACAGACGCATGTATCAGCAACTACATAGCCTGGTATCAGAGACTAGACAAATGTGTCATAACATGAGAAAGATTTATGATACTGTCAGGTTAGTATTAATATACACGGTGTGTCAAAAAGAAGTATACAAGAGGGAAGTTACTGCTTGTATAAGTAATTTCTCTCTTGAGAAATAAATTTTTGCTCAATTTTTCCAAAACTCTCTCAGTCCAATAGCTGACTCATGTTATATTTGCATGGATCTATTTAATACTACTGATTTTGTAAGTTGAATTTGTTGTCAAAGCTCAGTGCAAATGACCAAAATTTGTCATATTGATCAAAGATTCATACAAGCGCTACAAAGCACGCACATAATAAGATAAATATTTAGAAACATGCTTAATCCTTGGACTTTGTGAGTTTTGGAAAAATCTGTTTTATTACTATTCTATAATGTCCCTTCAGGGCATTGAACCCTGATCATCTGATCGTAGTTAGGTTAAGGACACCCGACCCCTAAGAGGTAATTAAAATGAGCTTCAGAACAATCTCGAATGAAGAATTTAGGTTTCTAAATCTAACATGCCGGCAGCCGTTGGACTAAGTGCGTTTTGAAAAAACACTCTTTAATTGTCTATAAAAGACGCATATGTAACCATTTGGTGGAGTAGAACAGTGCTGGGCACCATTTTCGATGTGCTAAGCAGCACATGTACCAAAATGAGTATTTTGCTTTAAATTTTTATTAGTATTTTTGAAAAGATTTCATCAAACTGGAAACATTTAAAAATGTTCTCTGTAAATAAATATTGAGAATTGGAATTCAAACATGTTAAAAAATTGTTCAATCACAAATTAACAACTCTACATTTGATGCTCCTGTGGGATGAAAAAAGCATGGGTGCATGGATGCACTATTGATGATTTGTAACAAACCTGTATAACATGAAAATGCCTTAATAATGCTAAATAAAATTAATTGTTTGTCTCAAAGCTCCCGCACGCGTTAGTTTTAGTGTGCGCGTTAGTTTTTCAAAAAGTCGAAAAAACCCTCTTTTTTTTTGCCGTTTTTATTTTATTTTTTTGAAAAATATTCTTCATAATTGGCAACAATTCCATATGAACTCCTTTTATATTTACTTGCAACATAAAATTTAATTAAATTGGTTCTTTATTCTGTTTTTGATTTTAAAAAAGGCCAATCTTAACATTAATTTTGTATTTGACATGTAAATATATGAGGGAGTGCATTTTTCATTTAGAAAAGCACTCATGACTTCTGTCACACACAACAAAAAAATCTAAGAAAAAAAGTTTAAAAAAAAACCATGCATTTTGCATTAGTTTTTCAAGAGCAGGAAAGCTTTGAGACAAACAATTTTTTTTAAATGGCCTAATTCAGACTGAAAAAGTCAGACAGAATATTTTCTCTTAACACCTATGATATAATAGCGAGACACAGCTAGCATGTGATTTGATTGATACCTACATATATGAAAAAAGATGTAATGTAAAGAAGATGCTATAACTAGATGCAAGCAAGTTTAAAATAAATTCAGCTTCAGCTTCTCTGCTAGCATCTAGCTAGATGCTAGCTGCATCTGGCTAGATGCTAGCTGCATCTGGCTAGTATGTCAAGGGCATTAAAGGGAAGGTTAAGATAAGAATACAGTAATCTTTAAATCTTAAATTCACTCAAAATTGATAGTGATATGGACAGAAAAAATGTTATAGTGTTTCATAATCATATATTCTTATTTTTCAGCATATTGATCTTGACTTTCAAATATTTTTTTCCATAGATCCTGTCAAGCTGAGATTATTTCAAGAATAGATCAACAAGAAGCCAAAGACTCTTCCAAATCAACATCAGAACTAGGCCTGGAAAACCTGGCCAGAAATCTCCACTCCCAGCTACACCTAGATGCCATGCTCACAAACAATGAAACCAGCCAGCCAATAGGAGGAGCTGTACCAACATCAAATACTGGTAATGTGTGTTTAAAAGACCATTTGTCATTGGCTACACCTCCTGCTAGTGGTGAGGGAGATTTAAGTCAGATGACCTTGAAAGATTTGATGAGTATGTTAAGTCAGTATTCGCATCAGCTTGGACGATCGGTTGCTATGGCAACAAATAATATGGATCAGCTGATTGATGGCCAGAACCCAGGATTTTCACCCAATTCAAGTGGGAATTCATTACCATGATTTAGTTCTCATAGATTTATTGGTATTATATTTAGAGCAGAGATCATAGACTTTATATGTCAGCCTGTGTAATCGCATCATCAGGCATGGAGCTCAAATTGGGGGTATTTGGTTGCACTCGGTTCCCGCCAAATTCAATTCGGTGTATGTAGAGACAGATTGTGCAAAAAATAATTTATGCTTATGATGCATGTGTGCATGTTTTCAAAATTCACACATCATGACAAGATGCGATACATCATCAGCAAGAAGCTGAATAACCCCAATTTGATCCCTGCGCCAGAATGTGAGTCTGTGATCTCTGCCCAATTCTGTGATGTATTCAGAAAAGGATCTCATAATTAGTGCATTACGTAGAAATGGAGTACTGAAGTTGCTTATTCAAGGAATATAAAGGGGAATCAATGTTCACAGCCATTTTGTTGTCAAATATGGAGCTGAGGCATCATGTTATATAACAACTGTAATTACAGAGTTGCTCTGTTCCAAGACTTTTCTTATGCAACGTATGCTGAGCTTGTTACTGTAAACATAAATGTTTTTGCATACAGTTATATTCATGCACAGCAAATTTTGAATCATTTCACACATTTGAAGTTTGTGGTACTGCACATACCTTTCATGTGAGAAGATTTAGCGCAAATATTGCAAAAATAAAAGTAGCAGGAAAATTACCACAATATACAGATGTTCATTTCAAAGTATCACAAACTGTTAAAAAAGCAAATGTACAATAAATTGCCTTCCATAAGTAGTAACAGTATGGATGTTATTCCCATAATGTTATATTTTGATCAACACTTAATATATGAGCCTTTTCACATCATGAAGTGATATAGAAAAGCATGTGCATAGCTGTACACAGCACAACTACATACAGCAGTGCAGTTCAGATGTGTGGCTTGTGCTTCGGCATAGCGCAAGTGTGAGTGGGATTACCTTTGCTTACAAATAAACAAAAAACCATCACAATTTCTGCCAATTAAGTGATGATAAAAGTAGTAGTTCCGGTCAGTCAGTACATATTATCCTTTCGCTTCCTTGGTTCTTCCAGTACTTCATTATTTTTATTCTTGATGTAAGGATGGAATCTAAGTGCATGTTCACATCACAAATATGTGGGTTAGACCTAGGTCCAATGTGGAGTCGACCCACATAAGTTTCGTGTTCACACCTATACCCACATAGTGGATTAAAAGTGGGTTATGATGTAAGTGGAGCGAGTCCACTTACCAGGATGTGAAAACAACACACCAGTGAAGTAATGAATGTTCATGATGTTAAGACTATTTTACCTTATCAAAATGGCAACTAGAGATTGATACATATAGTAGACCCTATTCCATTTATGAAAGCATGAGGCATTTAATTGTGTGTTGTTACATAGGTTACTACAGTTATTTTTGAACTATTTGTTATGGTGAAGGAGAGAAGTGCAGTTGTGTTTTAATATTTATGCAGGGATAACTAGGATTAGAATTACTTTTGAGTCAACTCAACAAAGTTTCATATTTAACAATCCTACCTCATATCAAGTTTAAACTTAAAACTTCTTTTCATAGCAACTATTATTAATTTCATGACCCTACATTATAATTATGCTACTACTAGTATGATATGCGTTGCATGTATAGCAGTCAGCGATATTGACAAAAAATCAATATTACACACAATAGGAAAGTACCTGTTACTTCCTGTATATGTGGGTCGACTCCACATTGTCGTGTTCACATTACAAAATCTAATCCACCTCCTGGGGTCGAAACTACCTCATGAAGGTGGTCTCGCTCCACATTGTTAATGTGGATTCGATGTAGGGTCGAATCCACTTATTTTGTGATCACACTACACTGAGAAGTGGGTTCGATGTAGGGTCGACTCCACGTCCCTACATTAAACTAGCTAGGTGTGATCACGCCCTAACCTATCATTTTCAAAAAAAAATATTAAAAATACATCCAGTATTCATAATAAAGAAATCAATGGTATTGAGTGATGCCCATCAATATCCGATTGCACATCATTCTTCATTGAGAACATTGATTTTAAGATATGTTGAAGAGTATCTATCTATGAATATGTTTAGCCTGTGAATACACCATATTTGCAATTGGGTGGCTAACTTTCAAAATTGTTGAAATTTATGGTACATAAATGTGTACCGTCGCGGCAAAAGGGACCAGTTGTCGGCAACTTCCATTTTGCGCTAGAGGCCGGTAAAGTTGACTATACCAAAATATGATGGGCAGGTCAATTTGAGTTTTTTGTGGAAATGAAATCTTTGAACCCTTTTGTATCCAAAATGTAAAGATGGTTAATCAAATATAACGACTAACTTGTAAACAAGTGTGATTTTTATCGCTAAGTCGAATCGTTTTCATCATGAAAATGTGAAAATTTGTGTTTTGACAAACGGTTATGAGTACGATTATGGTAATTAATTATGCAATAATGAAACATGGTATTGAGTCCAAAAACTGTTATTAAATTACGCAAGGTATCGTCTTCCATTGAGCCAAATTTCAAGGCGATGAACAAAAGGGAACATGGTGGTTGCTATGGAGATTTGCTCCTACTCTATTCAGACTGCACACAAAATCGAATGGAAAAACAGGCCTACCTTTAACAGCCTTTTTCTCACAAACTAGTTTTAACAAACGGTTATGAGTACGATTTTATAATTTGCCAAAACTCGTCACCCAAAGCTCCGATTTGCATGATTTTGGTATCATTGAAAAGGGAATTAAATGAGCTTTACCACCATATGAAAATCTCCATATTTTGGTTTTGACCCAACTGGACCCTTTTGCCGCGACGGTACACAAATGATCATAATATGTCGAGAAACTGTTTAGGTAAGAGTATTAACATCCTCTTGGGAGTCTATTCACTCTGTTTATACCAGGGATGCAAGATCTGAAGTACTGAATTTGACTGAAAAATGGTGACTTGTTTTCATAAAATTTGTTGCTAATAATAGGAAAGGTGTTCTTTTCTGAGAATTCCTTTCTGAGAATTTTATACACATTTACGGAAATTTGAATTTAAGTGACTTGCATCCCTGTTATACCCTGCCATAAAGCCACTTATTTGGAAGTCATCATACAAAATCAAGTAATGACAAACCAAAATAGGTGACCAAAGATGCCCATACCCGCTTTTGTACTAAGTTCCCCCCTGGCACATAAAAAAGAGAAATGACAGACCAAAAAGTTAACCAAAGATATATTACCAAATTAAATTGATGTTTTTACATAATATTTGCTGAAATGTATGTATTTTTATATGAAAAAACCTTGAGAATTTTTTACAGAAACATAACTTTTGTTACAAATAAATAATGTCGTAAATTATTATCACTAATCCAGAAGTGCCTTCGTGGTACAGACCACATCTTCAGCTTGTCTTGTTGGCTCTGGTTAAAATTCCTAGAAGGCTAGTTATGGACAACATCACAGATGTCTTGTGACGTCATCGCTCCCAACCCTGGTGTTGATGGGTTTGATAAAGTTGTCCTAGACTGGATCCAACGCCCATATTATTGTCCATAACTAGCTTCTAGGAATTTAAACCAGAGCCAACAAGACCGGCTGAAGGTGTAGTTAGTACAACAAAACCGCTTCCGGGTACTTACAGTACTAGTATAGATACCAGTGCTACATGTATTCCATTTTATCATGCATGCTGTTTTTAAACTGTATAATATTTTAAGAATATATTTATTCATTTTTCAATTTGTAAGCTGTAGATGCTGCCAAACAGTAAGGCCTTCATGTTTTATGTGTCCGTTCATCTCTTATCAGCTGTGAATGCGGAAAACTTTTGCTGCAGGTGAAAATACATGTAAAGGTCCATATTTGGCAAAATTTATTTCTTTTACAGATTCACAATATTTTGCTTGCTTTAAAACACTTGCAACGTTTCATTTCTAGAAAATGATTGGAAATTTGAAAAATCTATGTTCTGATGACCATCAACAGAAAACATGGAATGTGATCTCAGTTTCCTCTTTTACTCCTTGACAATCTTTGACGGACCATAACTTGACTTCTGAAAGCCAAGTGAAGTCCAATGAGGTGTCATTTTTGCCCTAAACATGATCTTTGCAGCCATTTGAAAAAGTAAAAATGACAAAGAGACTACATTTACAGCTGTTTTGAGATAAGTGGTTGCATATGCACATGTATAAAAAAGGTTTAAATATTTTTCTGAGCTGCATGTAATCAGATAGGAAGTTGTCAATTACCATAAAAGGTTTATGGCTCTGTATAACTATCTTTAAATCATGCAACAAGGTATTTTTACGAAACAGGGCTATGTTAAGAATCTTGACATTTTTTATTGTTTCCAGTACAATGGTAGATTATTGTAGCTATAAGAGTTTATATTTTTAGAATATTTACAAGTTTGAATTTTGTATACTAGTATTTATATTATAAGAATAAAGATTTTAAAGTTGTTTTTATACTATGATACCACTTGCCCATTTATGTTCTTGTCAAATTAAAAAATTGGAAAATCCAATTGGAATGTGTAAAGGCTACTATTAGTTATTGGGTTCAGCTTCAGTATGTTATGGGAAATAACATATCAGCTGAGCTTCGCCTGGATATGACACTTCGCGCACGAGTATTTCCCATAACATACCGACGCTGAACCCAATAACGTATTTATCATACCACTAAGTCAATTTTAATTATTTAATTGATTTATTTCCGCAATTATTTTATCTTTTTTCACTAAACTTGGGCATAAACAAACTTGCTTGGATGAACTTTTTCACACACCATAATACTCCCACCCCCTACTCTTTCTAATGAAATGGAAGCTCCCACGCCTTAGCGACCAGCTATAATGCGTCGGAATGCACTATCAGCCGGCTACGAAAAAAACAACGGTCGCCGGCATCCTTTGATCTTTTCCTTGGTGGTATGATGAAATCAAATACATGTGACCATCCACCACAAACTGCCAGTAAAGTCAACCCTGGTCAAATTTGTTTTATTGCAGATTCAAAAAGAACACATCTTCAGGTTTAAGGGCCCTGTCAACCCTTCGTTTTCAGAAATGTTTAATGCTCTGTAACTCAGCAAAGGATGATTAAATCCAAATAAAAGTATATATTTCTAGAAGCGGATTTGCATACTGAACATGATGGCGAGGTCATTTTTGGACCAAAATGTGTCATTTTTGGCCTAGGTCCAAAAATCATATTTTTGGGGCCAAACTTTTACGGGAAAGCTATTTAAATTTTGCTTTGGTGAAATTTCGAACCATGTGTAAGTAAGCTTTCCCGTAAATTTTGGGGCAAAAAACATGATTTTTGGACCTTTTTTGGACTTTAGGGCCAAAATTTCACATTTTGGTCAAAAAATGACCTAACCAGCAGTATGCAAATTCACTTCTAGAAATGTATACTTTTATATGGATTTAATTTTTCGTTGCTGAGTTACAGAGCAAAAACCATTTCTGAAAATGAAGGGTTGACAGGGCCCTTAATATGACACTAGTTTTAAATTCATAGGACACCTTAAGAAGAGTTACGATACTTCGAAGCATGACATGCAAAGAACACCAGCACTTGATAACAGTGATGTAAATCGGTAATTTACCGGTTAATTTACATGGTAAATTACCGGTAAATTACCGCCATTATAATTTACCGGCCTAATAAGTGGTAAATTAAGTAAAATAAGTAAAATATAACAAAACCATAAAAAATGTTATTAAAAATCATTTTTTA
>JXSR01S038247.1:39844-51391 GCA_000969725.1 Ophiothrix spiculata
GGAAATAATATTTAGGGTTACAGCAAGATCATTTGCCTTTAATTATATTGTAAGTTTGTATCAAAATCAAAATGGCGCCTGTTCTAAGATCAAAAATGGCCGCCCAAAGTGCAAAAATGAGTTAGAGGCACTTTAAAAAGGTAACAAAAATGTCCTAAATATTCGATGGAAAACGGTTTTGAGGGAAACAATAGCAGCTTTTCATCTCAAATAAAGGTTTTAGCAAGTTTCATATTAGAGATAGAGCCTGTTCTGAGATCCAAAATGGCCGCCACAATATGATTTTAGGCACAAAAATTGGTTTTAGTGGATTTTAATCAGTTTCAAAAACAGCAAATGTTCAAAAAATGATGGAAAATGGCTTTTAGAATAAACATAAGATTATTTCTTTCCAAACTGGGTGTTAGCAAGTTTAAAACTCAATATGGATCCTGCACTGACATTCAAAATGGCCGCCAAAGTATATACGAGTTTAGGCACACGATGGATTGAAGTGACTTTTAAACGGTATCAAAAACACCAAAATAGTAGATATTGTCTATGGAAATTGTTTTTGAGGATAACAATGAGATCAGAAATAGCTGCTGAAATCAGATTTAAGGCACAAAACTGGGTTATCACAATTAAAATGGTGCGTATAATGAGATTCAAAATGGCCACCAAAATACGTTTTCATGTGCAAAAAAGGGTTAGAGGTACTTTAAAACAATATCAAAAACACCAGATGTTTAAAATATTTGATGGAAAATAGCTTTGAAGGTATGATAGTAGCATTTCTTCTCAAATAAAGTGGTTAGCATGTTTCAAATCCAATATGGAGCCTGTTGTGAGAACTAAAATGGCTGCCAAAATATGATTGTATAGCACAAATATAGATTAAAGTGACTTTTAAACGGTATCAAAAATGTCAAATATTTAATATAGTCCTTTAAAATTGGTTTAGAGGGTAACAATAAGGTAATTTCTTCCAAAATAAGGGTCTTGCCATGTTTAAATTTCAATATAGAGCTTGTTCTGAGATCTAACATGGCCGCCAAAATACCATTTTAAGCACAAACGTGGGTTAAAGTGACTTTTAAACGGTATCAAAAACACCAAATGCTCAAAGTAATCGATAGAAAATGACTATTAGGGTACAAAACAAGGGTGTTAGCATGTTTCAAATTCAATATGGAGCTTGTACAGAGATTCAGAATGACCGCAAAAATACAATTTTATGCATAAAAGTGGTTTAAAGTGACTTCGAAACCATATCTAAACCACCAAATGTTCAAAATAATCGATAAAAAATAGCTTTGCTAGTCACTATGAGAGTTTTCTACCCAAATACAATGAAATAAGGCTGATGTTAGCATGTTTCAAATCCAATATTTCAATATGTCAAAGTCGATCATATCCATTTTCTTGCATAAAATTGTATTTTGGCGGTAATTTTGGTTCACATTATAGGCCTCTACATTGATTTTAACATGCAAACAACATTATATAGGAATATATGTTTCTATTGTTGCCATCAAAGTCATTTACCTTCTATTATTTTGTATATTTGGTGTTTTCGAAACCGTTCAAAGTCATCGTAACCCAGTTTTGTGGTTAAAATCGGATTTCAGCAGCCATTTCTCATCTCAGTATAGGCTCCATATGGGATATGGAACATGCTAACAACCCGTATTTAGGAAGAAATATTCTTATTGTTACCTTTAAAGCCATTTTCCATCAGTTAATTTGAACATTGGGTGTTTTTGATATGGTTTCAAAGTGACTTTAACCCATATTTGAGCATAAAATGACATTTTTGCGGCCATTTTGGATTTCAGTACAAGCTCCATATTGAATTTGAAACATACTAACAACCTTATTTTGGAAGAAATGATCTTATTGTTATCCTCAAAAACAATTTCCACGGACAATATCGAATATTTGGTGTTTTTGATACCGTTTAAAAGTCACTCTTACCCATTTTGTGTCTAAAATCGTATATACTTTGAGGGTCAGTGCATGATCCATATTGAATTTTAAACATGCTAACACCCCAGTTTGGAAAGAAATAATCTTATGTTTATCCTAAAAGCTATTTTCCATCATTTTTTGAACATTTGTTGTTTTTGAAACTGATTAAAATCCACTAAAACCAATTTTTGTGCCTAAAATCACATTTTGGCGGCCATTTTGGATCTCAGAACAGGCTCTATCTTAATTTGAAACTTGCTAACACCCTTATTTGAGATGAAAAGCTGCTATTGTTTCCCTCAAAACCGTTTTCCATCGAATATTTTGGACATTTGATGTTTTTGTTACCGTTTTAAAGTGCCTCTAACCCATTTTTGCACATTTTGGTGGCCATTTTGGATCTTAGAACAGGCGCCATTTTGATTTTTGATACAAACTTACAATATAAATAGAGGCAAATGATCTTGCTGTAACCCTAAATATTATTTCCGGTTGATTATTTATCTCTATTAAATATATATCAGGCAGTTTAAGGCTGTTTTGTTCGATTTTAATGAAAATCGGTTATTTTGGTAGCCATTTTGGTGGCTATCTTGAATTTGAAATATGCATATGACATGATTTCAAGTCAGATGTATTTGGTATAAGCTCAAGAAGCCATTTTCCGATAATAATTTTGAAAAAGTGTTTTACAAGATACTTTTAGGCAATTATGATGAAAATATAGTATTTTGGCGGGAATTTTGGCGGCCATCTTGGATTCAAATCTCGCTTGAAACCAGTTTTTATTTTTGGGAACATTCGGATTGTGTTTGAGGGTCATAAGGAACCTATTAAAGTTGATTTGGTTTACTCCTGGCTAATGCAAAGTCTTTTATTATGACACTTTTGTAGACTTAATAAAAAAAAATTCACAGTTTAACCCTTTTTGGTCATATTTCCCCATTTTTCTGCCAAATTTGATCAACTATGGCCAAAAAAGGGTATTAAATTTGACGCTTATTGATTTTTTGGCAAAACAATATAATACACGGTTAATTTTTACTCGTTGAACAAACATTTGGAAAAAGAATTGAAGACATATTTTTAGTCATTTTTTACCTTTTTTTTAACCTTTTTTGGTCAAAATTAACCACTAAAATGAAGTTAAGTCCCAAAATACTGTAGGCAGATGTTTTTGTGATTCGATTTACTATTTTGAATGATTTGATTTTGAATAAATATCATTTTGGGGCCAAAAACTGATTTTTTACCATTTTCGTTATTTTTTCATGATTTTTGGCTATTTTGGGTCATTTTGACCACTAAATCAAAAAATTAATTTTACCATCCACCCACACGCTTATGTACACCACTTGAGGATATGATTCCACATGGATGGAAAGCTGTAACAAGTTTTGCCCACAAAACATTTTTTTAAGCATAATATTTGCTGTTGGCTGGTAGACTATTATATAAATTTCTCAAAGTTTTGGTACATAGCGGTTTTCTTATCTTGAAAATGTGTATTTTTATGGGTGGCATTTAGGAGATCATTAGATTTGGTTTATTTACTCAAAATGGACTCGACATATTCAAAAAAATTACCCACTATGTCAGGCAAGTACCTTTCAATTCAATTTTTAACCGCCCGATACAAGCATTACCCACCATTGGCTTGTCGGGCAGGTGTTAATGTGCAGCGCAAATCAAGAGAGATTTTGTTTCAAGGGAAGCTTCTCGAAACTGCTTATCACTAATGGTCAAAACCACCTTATCAATCGAGGTACTTTCAACCCAGTGACTTGATAAGGGGAAGGAAGAGAAGATAGTGTGTGTATCCCATCATGCATTGCTTCATATTGGATTATTTGCATAGGAAATCATGTGAGTAGTTAGAGATAAAATGCACATAAATCAAACATGATTGATGTAATCTAGCATTGTGGGCATGTTTCATCACTAACTACTCACATGACTTGCTGTACAAATTTTTCCATAGGAAGCATTAATGGATGATGGGATATACACACGGTATCTTCTCTTAAGGGAACACATCAAACATAAGTTGAAGGGCCTTAACAGAAGATATAACCTTTGACCCTTAAAAAATAATAATTGTCGGTGCTTATATAGCGCTTTTTCAAAATTGAGCGCTTTACATTTATTCCATTCTAGTTCTAGTTGTCCCATGACCTAGAGGATCGTAGGGGCGTAGCTAATGAGATACAGTGAACTAAGTCCTTCGACCTCTGTCGGTCTTTTGCGGTATCCAGGAGCTGGTAAAATGGCATGTTTGTCCATGTCTTGGTGTTATCTCTCCAAGTCAGTCTGGGGCGGCCTCTTTTTCGTTGTCCCTCCACAGATCCTTGAAGGATTCCATTACCAATAGAATATAACCAACTTACGTGGCTGCCTTACAATCACGGCGCCTATTGAGTATATTCCTAGTAACTACCCATGATAACCCTAGGGTGGACGAAGCAATTAGGATTAAATGTCCCAAGGATGTAACCCGTTGGCCGTTGCAGGGCGCGAACTCACAACCTAGCGATTCTGAGTCCTGCTCTGTTCCACTAGATCACACAAACTCCTTAAATTTTATTTTTTGATTCATGCATTGACCTTCCTAACATGTACTTTTTGTGGATTGATACTATATCTTACAGGTTACCAGGTTTTAAGATTGCAACCTTAGGTTTACGAATCCTTTTGATGATGGCCGCTTGTGGTTTGACGACAGCTGCACTCAGACGATACGCCGACATTCACCTCTACAAATATGTTCAAGAATATTCGGGTGGTTACTTGTAAACACTGTATACATGTTGTTAATTTTATTAAATGATGAGACCAATCCTTTGTAATAATTGTATACCCATTTGAAATAGATACCCTCGGGGGAGGGGGGCACTCAAGTATAATGTTGCAGGCATAGCGTGACCACAGTTTTTCAAATTACCCCTAAAGGATGAATGTTTCTGAAGCAAAAATATACCCTTTTCCCCCATTCACACCCTAAATCAGGAATTTACCATTACCGATTTCACACTAGGGTTTGAAAAAGTACCCTTTTTCTTGAAAATGAGCTAAAATGGCTGCTTTTGATACCCTAAACATTGTCACTTGATTCACCCTTTTGTCCTCAAAAACAGCCCTAATTTTCTTTTTTCTTGGTCCCACTATGCCTGCAGCATTATACTTGAGTGCCCCCCCTCCTGGTAGAAATCAAGTACAATTCTAATACAAATCAAGTACAATTCGAGTACAAGATTGGAATGTGCACAAAATCTAGTACAGCTAGTTTAGTTACTGAAAACTATCAAGCTGCTTTGTAACTGAAATATGGGTACATTTACAAAAATGTTGTAAATGATATATAGGCCCTACAATAAAGTGATAAACAGTGTTTATTGTTTTTTCAATTGAAAAAGAAAGTTTAGAAACACTGCTTGTTGCTATATCGTATGCCTTACCTCAATAACTAAATTTGCTTTCAAGATATAACCCAAGCTCGATGGCAACCAAGTAGAAGTTGACAAGGAGCCTTAGCACAGAAATAATTCTGGGCTTAGTTTTTGAGAAAAATCTGCTTCAAAAACAATGTTTTAACACTTGTATGATAAAATCATGAAAATAAAGACAAAAAACATTTATAATTAAACAAGATGGTTCACGAACCAGTAGTCTTGCCTGTGTATTGACCGCCTACTGAATTGACTGCCTACTTAAACATTCAGTTGTGGGGTAGAGTAGGGTAGGGTAGGAGTAGGGTATGCGTATTACTTAATTTGACACCTCAACCTATAAAATAGGACAAAGTTGTAAATTTGACCTTTCTTTTGACCTTTGACCTAAAGGAAAGGGTCGGACGACAGGGTCACCATTGACACTTAGGATTACTTCTAGCTGTTTTAGAAATACCAAGTGAACTTTTGAAATCGCACAAAGTTGAAAATTTGAACTTTGACCGCAAGGGAGTGGTCGGACGACATGGTAACCTTTGACACTTTTGATCACTGGTCCAAGACGAACAATTTGACACCTTTAACCTAAAAATCGGACAAAGTTGAAAAATAGGCAACATTTCAAACTAAATTATGCAAATTAGGTACTTAATTAGCATATTTTGCCCTGCAATTGTTGCTGGATCCTGTTCGGCTCCAGGCCTACCCAGTCACCATATATCATTAACGTAGGGCATGCGGTTTCCGAGATTTGCTCCGGACAAAATTTGTGGACGGTCCGGCGGACAGAAAATAGGAATGCTGTGTCTCTAAGAAAATTTTCAGGCGAGACAAAAATGGCTCTATTTTTGTTTTTTGTAAAAGTTTTGGCCCTCATATAGTTCTTAGAAAAACGTAATAAAAAGATATTGTCACCAACTTACTTTTTGAGATACATTTTTTTTGCCTTAAGCACAGTGCGTTTTGAGCCCTATGCACAAACGTATGCCATCTGGAGTAACACGTAAATAAGAGTTAAATGACACATGTGTAAGCTACCGTTTAATTAAAGTGCACGATACGGTACGCCAGAAAGTACGGTAAAAGCCCGGGACAAATCCTTTGAAATTGTGTCCAACCTCTCCTGATATCAGCTCATACATGAGCTTTCTGTGCAAAGCCACCTTAAAATCAGAAGTGTGTCTCTACGACTATGTGAAGTTCATTTTTCAGTGGAACATGGAGTAGAGTTGCTACCCCCAATTTGAACTCCATAGCTAATGATGCTATACATATTATGCTTGTATGTTCACAACCCCCACCCCTGCTGGACAGGACACAAAACAAACATTGACATGGTTCAACAGTGCATGCAGCCCGGGGGAGGGGTACCTAAATTTGGTTTGGGTAGGGATGTGCCTCTGGGAAATTTGGAAAGCCACCCATGCAAATACCAATTGTTAATCCATATACCAAATCTTCTAAATTTTGAGCCAAATTTAATCAAAATTCTCATTTTTTCTGTCAAAATTTGCTCTGTTTTGTCAAAATTTTCTAACATTTTGATAAGAAATGTCCAAACTTCCGAAAAATTTGAAAAGAAAACCCATCAAAATACCATATTTTGGAAAGAAAAAGGACGGATTGGAATACCAGAAAGCCTGATTTTCCTACCCGAATTTGCAGCATGTCCCCATAACCCCTTTTGTACTAAGTAGCCCCCCCCCCTGGGCACTGCAGACCTATGTCTGCCAGGCTTCATTATTCTCATCGCATTCAATCAAAGAGTGGACACTGTGTAGCATCCTAACGTGCTTTGTTCAACAACTCACCGTATCTTCTTATATGGGAGCGCGCCATTGTTGATTTCTGATGAATCCACAGTTGATATTCAAATAAGCGTGTCACGCACGGCACAGCATGCACGGAGGTGCGTTTATGCAGTTCACAAAAGTCAGCGCACTGTTCATCACGCTACGGGAACTTGAGTAAGAGCAAGGACTGTTGCTTGGGAACAGTTGCAAACGACAATGCAACAAACATTTAAAAACTATTACTTCAGATTCTGCTTAAAATATTTTGATGAAGATGAGTATCTGCTAAATTGAAGACATTTAGAAATTTATTCACACATTTTCAGGACGATTTTCATTTTTGAAAGGTATTCAAACACGCTACAGTGTTGTTCATCATGAATCAACAACTCTGTATCCGATGCGTCGGCGTTGCGCGATAAAAATACACGGAGGCATGGATGCATCGTTATTGTTTTCGCGATGAACAACTTTGTAGTTTTTTTGAATACCTAACTGAATGATGATTGGAAGAATGATCATGAAAAATGAACCCTTTTGAAATTGGGTGTCTGATATCATGACAATTGAGACATACAGTAATGTGATAGCTCATCCCGAAAAGGCGGACTTTGCGACAGAACACTTTTCAAGAAACTGGTGAAAGTATATGACTATAGGCAGCAAAAAATAAATAAGATTTTGCTGTTGTAAAATGTGATCGCCTTGATCAATTTCAGCAACTAAGGTGTCATTTTACAGCTTAGAAAATGCTGTAACAGATGAAATGATAAAATCAAATTTATATCATCTGCAAAGTCTCCCCTTTTGGGGCGAGACATCACAAATGTGACATGTTACATCAAAAGGTTCAAATTGTTGGTCATGAAAATTTGGAGATAAAGGCAAATTAAACTGGTAAATTACAAAGAAAATAATAAGAACATTATCATCATAACCTCAAAACCCAAACTTCAATTTTTACAAGAAAAATATGATTCCCTTTCAAATGACATGAAAATCTGAATTTTATTAAAGGTTGACAACTTGTACCCTCTGATGTAAGTACAGATATTACAAACAAATTATTAAAACCTCTACATATTGATTTAGATTCTTTATTTCTGATGTCATTTTATTTAAAAAAAATCAAAAACTGAAAAATGTTATGAAAAAAAGTTGAAAACTTTCGTAAAAGTAATTATTTATAATAATATATAAATACAATCAATGAAAGACATGCTACAAAATCAAGATTAAATTGATCAATCATAACTATATGGTCCTGTCTTGGGTAATTATAATATTTATCATAAAAAAATTACTAAAACATCTGAGCATAGGTTTTTGAAAGTCTTTTATTCCCAATATCATTATACAGTTTACAAAGATATAATATCTTGATATCATAATAATACAATTTGTATAGAAAATAGCTAAAACCAATTTACTTCAATTACAAAGTTATTTGGTATTATACACAAATAATAAATTGTTTTTGATATCTTATTATCAAAGAAAGAGACGCCATGTTCTAAAATGTGATGACTCACCCCAAAAAGGGGGACTTTGCGACAGAACACTCTTCAAGAAACTGATGAAAATAGGTAGCAAAAAATAAAGAAAATAATAAGAATATCCAGCAGATTTTCTGTTGTAAAATCTGATCACCATGATCAATTTCAACAAGTAAGGTGTCATTTTAAAGCTTAGAAAATGTTGTAACAGTTAAAATGATGAAATCAAAATTGATATCATCTTCAAAGTCCCCCCTTTCGGGGTGAGCCATCACAAATATCGAATCAGTTGTTCAATTTAAATATGAAATTCAAGTTGCTACAATAGAGAAATTTTCAAGATGAAAGTACAGTAATTTAACTAGAGTGAGTTTGAATGCCAGGATAACTTAGAACAAAATTGCTAAAGAGTCATCTCACCTAATGATGGTTCGTACAAAATTTCAGCATCAACCACTCATCATTGAAATTCTTTACAAACCATCATTAGGTGGTACGGCCCTGCAGGGAAACCCGAAACCCCGAATTTTCCCGGACCGGACCGAACCGAAACTGGGGTCGACCGGGTCGGGAATTTTTTTGGAGCTTTTTTCGGGTTCGGTACGGTCCGGGGAAAATATTACCGGGGTCGACCGGGTCGGGGAATTTTTACTCGGGGTCGGGGAAAGTTTACATTCGGTCCGGGAAATGCAAAAGCTTGTTCGGGGTAAAAATAAAATGGAGCAACAATTAATCGCTGTGTCTATAATGTCATTTTTTAACTTACACTTTCAAGTCCATATAGTTAATTAATCGTTCGTACTTTGCATAATTTGGTTGCTGATCTGTCATTTGTCATACATAAGAAAAAAACTCACAAAAACAATTAATTTAAACGTTTTATGCCTACAGAACTATTAAAATTTGGAGGTGAAATTTTGGATTTATAATCATAAAATCTATAGGCTTCAATTTAATATCAAAAAGTGTACTACTTCAGGTTGAGCTCTTGGGGATCATTATAAATTATGATAGCTTATATCGCCTTCAAGTCTATAAATATTAATAAATTTACTATTTTCGCAACAATGTTTTGAGTTGAAACTTTAATTTCTCCTTTACCACTTTACCGAATAAAGCACATTTAGACTTGTGACGTCAAGGAGCATTTGCTTCTTGTAAACAATCACATAAATTCCCCGTTACGAATGATCTATGATTGGTTTTAAATCGGGCCATACAATCATGTGAACGTTTTTTGCGAGGTCCTAAGTAAGGTAATTTGTCTTAAATTGAGTCATTTTTTATTGGTAATCGGTTTTAGGTGAAATCGTATCCTTGTTAAACACCATTTTATGACATGAAAACTCGGGGTCGGGGGAAAATATCCATCTTGACCGGGAAATCATGAAAAACTTCCGGTCCGGTCTAGAAAAAATCCATTCGGGTCGGGGTCGGTCGGGGCAAGCTAAATTTTTATCGGGTCGGTCCGGTCGGGAAATAAATTGTCGGGGAACGACGGGGTCGGGGTGAGAAAAAACCTGCCCCGCAGGGCGTTATTAGGTGGGATGTGTGTTTCCCGAACCTGGCCCCTTGTTAAAGTTTTGTTCAAAGTCACTCTGGTGTACATCGCAGAAGCAAGAGATCATCCAATTTGCGATGGATTTCCCGAAACTGATTTCACTAAGATTTTGCGATGAAATAAATAGTTGCAAAGCATTAGCTATGATTTGGTTTGTGATGAATATCTTGTGGGTGCTAATGAGTTTGATTTGATTTTATTTTATTCGGTATCTCCATTTACAAGTAACAAATATAAAATCTGAGCATCCACAAAAAGAACATTGCAAATGGAAGTCATCACAAATTCTTGAGATCACATGGTTTTATTTTGCGCCATATTTTGACAAGGTTATCGCAAAATTTGTAAAAGATGTTAGTGAAATGGAAAAGTCATTGCAAACGATATTAGCAACGCGATGGATTCTATTTTGTGAGAGTTTTTGCAATCATGGCAAAAAAATAATGTTAGTGAAATAGGCCCCAGGAATGGTTTTATCCAGGATTTAATGTTGAATAAAATGTATGGTCTTTTAATTTCTAAACATCGTTTGCTATTACATACAAATTTTTGGCAGATTTTCATGACGTTTTTTACAAAACCAATTTTCGTCCGGGTGCATGCTTCAGATTTTTAATATCAATAATTAAACAAAATTTAAAAAAGGATTTTGTAATTTTTGCCTGTTTGTATGCCCTTTTCAGGATATGTAAATAACGTGCTTAGTCAGAAAAACAAACCCTTTTTACATTAAGTTTTGTTCACGTATATGATACACCATAATCCAAAATGAGTGCCTGAGGTTAAAAAATTTCCCCCAATGATTTTCCCCCTGATATTAAATAAATACTGATAAATTTCTATGTCATTTGTTACATAAATAAATATACACATGCTAAAAACTTACAGATAATGTGATTTTTAAAATAATTTAGAATTCGTAAGTTTACTTTTTAGTTTATTATATTACACATTCATAACTCTTTCACTTTGGAATGAAAATTCCACGGGAAACAGGAAATTTTTGTATGACATATCCAGATTTAAATAGTTTTTAAGCGTTGTTTAATTATTACAAAATTACACCATTTTCTTTAGTACCCTGTTTTTGAATCCTAATAGGAAGAATTTTGATAAATATATACAGTGTTGTAATTGATTGTCCAAGTTAATATATATGATACATATCCAAAAATCCAGCAAATAAAATGGGAAAGGAGATGAATTTGAGGTTGAACATCAAAAACATCAAATACCATGTGGCAGAGGCCGATTCAAAAGAAGAACTAAAATCATTATTAGGACCTAATCATTCTTGATTA
>JXSR01S038247.1:92978-104838 GCA_000969725.1 Ophiothrix spiculata
AATTATGTCAAAAATTCGAGAATTTCATTTGTGACAGTTAAAAATTGAAGAAAAATCAACACGCTTCGCAAAAAAAAAAAAAGAGAAATTAATCAAAACGACTATGACGGGACTCGAACCCACGGTCTTGAGAATAAGAGTCGAGCTATATAACCACTAGACCAGAAAACTGATAATGTTTACGAAGGGAATTCAAGATTATATCCATTCTATTTCAAGTAATTGATTACGCATGTGCAATAGTATGGAACATTCAATTTTGCACATGTGGATTTTCAATGTTAAGAGTTAAACCAGGAAAGTTGAGATTTTCAACTTTCCTGGTTAAACAAAGGGACAGTTACATTAATTTTGTTTAGCATAATTTAACGCAATATTTTTACAGGACTTGTTTAAAATTTGCTATAAATGTATCACCATAAATATATATTTCAGATATTTTTCGAGAAAATCACCAGCCAATTAATTTTGACATACAAGGTGTGAAATAATTTGCCAGTAAAATTGCAAGAAATGAGTGTAGATAATCCACACTTGAGAGTAAGTAATCAGTAAAGCCGAAAACTTACTCGGCCTCCAAACAAAATTTTTGCTACCAAACATTTGGTCGTGACGTCAAAATGACGAGTGACTCCAAACAAAATAACGTCAACACCGAGTTGAGACCAAATAAAATTTCGCGCTAGATTGCACATGCTATTGAATTGCCATATACATTGGACCAAATGTTTGCTACCCGTTCATACTTTAAGTTCGATGGCAAATATTTGGTGACGTCACGACCAAATGATTGGTAGGAAAAATTTTGTTTGGAGACCGAGTATGATTTCTCCTTAACTGTGTTTACCCAATTGAAAGCAAAACCAAATATCCTTGGCTAGTGTGCTTTTGTAAAAGACAATAGACTATCATCTATACTTTGAGTCATTGATAACAAGTCTCTTTTGAGCTGTAAGATTAATTCGATACTTCTTTTGTAAAATACAATTTGGTTAACTATTTCAATCTAACATCTTTGTCTTTTAAAGAGATAACGTACAAAGCATTTGAACAGACGTAACGTATATACGAAGATGACAAAAACACCCTATTTTATGGGCCTGACTGACTGTGACTTTCCTTAATTTAAATATTTTCTGTTCTATAAATTTTAAGCCAATTATATATTAAGTTGACTTAATATATAATTGACTTAATATATAATTTTAAGCCAATTATATATTAAGTCAACTTGTTTTGGGACAAAAATTTGAGGGCCGTATTCTCGAACAATGTTTAGCTAAAACATTGGTTAAGCTAAAATGTGTTTAGTTGAAATCTGATTTTATCTATATGCCCGTTAAATATTTAAATGGCGCGTCTGGTAAACAACGGTTTATAAAACTGTAAATATCATCTACTGAACTGTGCACGTAAAAGATATGCACTAGTGAGCAGGTACCTATATAGTCAACAAAGAATTCTTCGCTTCATCAAATACACTGCATGTATTATTGTATCAAGTGATGTCTATGTACCGTATTGAATACGTAAAGATAGGCCTACGCTGCAATAGCCAGATGATTGCCATGTTTATAATAAAAATTCAATGTATTTAGTACCTGTACTCTTTAAGAATTACGTAAATTTATTTTAAACACTGGTTAGCGTTAAACATCGTTTGAGAATATGGCTCGATTGTGTTTAAAAGTAAAAAAAAAAAAAAAAAATTGGATTTTCTAAGAAAGCTTTGGTCGGGCTACTTGTCTAAAAAAATCTGCTGACCAACTGACTAGCTTACTTAAAAAGAAGGTTTGTCCTCGGGAGGGTTTAATCGCCTATGAGGCTGCGATCACAACTATACTATTTGGTATACGGTGCACGATTTCACTTGGGCACGCGTATAGATTCAATCGAACACGCTAAATTGATGCTACCTGGTCACATAAGAGGGCACTTTTCAAAAAAAAAAAACAACATATAGCTCACCGTTCCTATATAAGATATAGCCATCGAGTAGCGTCTTATATAGCGAATACCTTATACTTCACTGTTATTGCAGCCTAGAAGAGGATGTTTTTCATTACAAAAAAGTATTAAGTTTTTTCATATACTTTACTGATTCATCATTTTTATCCTCCTCCCCCCTCCACTAGAACTCCCATACCTCACCTTTTATCCCCCCCCCCCCCCCCTCCACTAGATCCCCAATACCCTACCTTTAGTAAAAATCCTCCCAATCTCCTAGATTATAGGTACAGTTATGCGGAAAAATCTCTCTTTCATATATTTATGTCATGATTTACTCATTTACATTTTAGACTACAAGTACAGTATACCCTAGGGTGGTTAGTGTACCTACATAGTCAGAGATTGCTAATTACATAATACTTACACAATACTATTGACTTTCAACCCATATTAAACTGATATGTGATACCAGTACCTATTTTGTTTTGCTACCATAAAGGCCTAAAAACGTTAATTTGCGCTTTGCTAGTATTGCTATACCGACCAAAAATTTGCAAAATTTAGGATCAACTTTTTTTTTTTTTGTGAGATTTCGCTAATCTAACCAGTGAATTTGGTAAAAATAGCATGATATTTGGGTTGAGTTTACAATAATATTTACAAAATGCTATCTATATAATTTGCATGAAACAAACATATATCTTGAATAAATATAACACACAACATTTATTTAAACTATTTTAAGCCAATTACTCTTGGCCAATTTTCGGAAAAAGAAAAAAAAATCTGACCGACCGACCGACCATAAATTTCACCAATGTTTTAACAGTCAGCAATCTTTTATTTTAGGGCAGGCATTATATTTTGAAAATACCTGTGCTTCAAATAACACTTCTCATGATCTTCAGATGTGCTAATTGTGTATAATTTCACCAAATTTAGGTGTGCTGAAAATCGCACTCCTGAAGATCATTTTTGATGTGTGATGGTGTGCTTTCGCACTCGCACGCTTCAAAATACAAATACAAGGCCTGTTAGGCCCAACTGCTTCAAAAGCAGGGGGACTAGCTGCCACTCATAGGCTTACTTGGTGAGTATTCTGATTCTAGCATCTCATCAATGGCATAAGCAAATAAATGGAGTAAGTGTTATAGATGTGGGATCATTTTATAACTTATATATCATATCGTCACCCTAATAAAATAGTGGCCTAAGTGATAAATTTTAATTTTGAGAAAATCAAGAAAAACAATCTGGTTTTGTTGGTTTAGTGATTTCATTGATCATTTCTTGGGTAAAAACTTCATGATACAAAGCAACTATCATGGCTATGTTGACATGTAATAATAAGTATTACGTAACCATCAAAGATCACTTCGGCCATTTTATAATGTTGGGTGATTCCAAAGTAACGTTGTGACCGAAATATTGGAAAATTTCACTTTTAAATGGCCACAGAACCTAGCATAAACATTATATCAACGAGTTTGTTGTTGATGATGGTGCTCACTGGTGGGATCAAGACATGCAGGTGTTTAAAGATTTAAATACTGAATAAAGTTCATGTAATGTTCGGTAACGTTTGTGAACTCGCACATAAATGGTGTTTTGCTCCAAATGACTTCAAAGTAAAATTTCTCTGACATGTTAGCGAATTTTTTATTGCGCTTTTCAGATGATTGGTAACATATTTACAAATAGTTCATAGAGGTGGTATGAAATTCTATCTTCAGGATTTCTTTAAATGCAATGTTTTGTTTGGTAACGTCTGGTAACGTTTGTGACATTTTGGTGTAACTTTTTGGTAACGTTTGTGACATTTTTGAATGAAAATATGTGCTCGGGTAGAAAAAATTTCAAAATTTCTGATCAGAAAATACTTTTCACATACCGAGTAACAAACGTATGACTGAAAAAACTGCTCATATGGTCAAATAAAAAAGCTGATTTTTTGCTTGAAATCAAAAAAGGTTTAGTTTTCACTGGAATGAGCCTGTTAGATAGGCCAAAATATGTGTCAGATAGGCCATTATATTATATGTCAAGGAATAGTTTTAAGAAAAACGGAAACAACTTCACAGTATGTCCGATGTTTAGGTTATGCAAATTCGGCTCACAGGGTAGCTAGGTTAATGAATCCAATTGTCATATGAAACATGATTCTTCTATATTTGTGCTTGCAATGCTTTGCAGGAGGTCATTTTAGACAGTGGACTTGAGTCAGTCTTGTCTTCATATCCCTGGTTTTTGAGCCAAAAATAGGTATAGAATAGAGATGGTCAGTTTTTCGGAGTCCAGCAGGCACATACCCATACACAATTTTTTGAAGAACCCCCCTGGGCTTCATATGTGCTTTATGTATTAATTTTTTATGTAAAAAGGGGTGAGGTCCATCTGGATCTAATATTTTGTGCAGTAATGCATCTGTGCTTATGCTCTGCTTGTTTGAGCCAAATTTCATTGAAAAAAATCGGTCGGAAAAAATGTATTTTCACATATTTGCTGCAGAACCTTTCCTTGACACTTAAGTGCCGCAAGGGGGGTGTCCATATCACTAGGAAAAATAATCACTGAAAACCAAGAGTAACACTGAAAATTGCTTTTCAGCGATATTTCAGTGATATTTTCAGATTTAAGAGGATTATCTTGACAAGGTCATTCCAGTAATCCCACTGAAATCTCTAATACCTCTGAAATACGCTGAAACTACACTGAAATTTCATTAAATTTCAGCGTTACTCTTGGCTTTTCAGTGATTTTTTCAGTGAAGCGCAAAAACCCAATAAAGCTGCTTTATGTAATTGTCAAGGTAGGGCTTACGCATGTTTTGGTGCCAAAAAAACAAAATAGTTTGTGTCGTTTTTGAGATAATTAGCATAAACTGGTAAAATGATGGTGCTGTTCAAATTTTGTTTTGTCCATAAAACCGAAACGAAACAAAAATTTTTGAATTTTATTTCAGCAATGTATTTGTAATTATAATGTTCTATTATGAGCCAAATTTCAATGAAAAATTCCTTTGGGAAAACAGATTTCCAATTTTTGGTGGGAAATTTTTCGGAAAAAATGAATATTTGACATATGAATTAGATATCTGGCACCCATTTTGAAACGGAATGACAAATTTTAATTTTGTTTGTTTCAAATTGAGTTGGTGTATCACTGTGTACAGTTTTAAAGATAAATAATGTGGAGAACACTGTTCAAAATACAGGGTCCATATGTGCACTAACAGGGTTCTAAAACACCTTATGCACTTAAGGGTTAAATAGGTTTTTCAGGGTTAGTACACTTTTTCACTTAGAAAATTCAAGGACTTTCAAGGACTTTTCCAAGAAGAATTCAAGGACTTTCAAGGACTTTTCCCCTTATCAGCGGCGGTCGGCGGAATATATGACAACAAATAAAATAAATTTGTTTTCGCTTATTTTTGGATAAAAATAATTGCATGGTAATATCTTTTCACATTTTAATTTTTAACATTTCTGACATTCAAAAATTCCAGGACTTTCAAGGACTATTTTGATAAAGTCAGTTTTTCAAGGACTTTCAAGGCCTGGAAAATGCAAAATAAAATTCAAGGACTTTTAAGGACTTTCAAGGATCCGCACTAACCCTGTTTTTTAACCGCCACTTTGAAATGAAAGTGGCGATTTTCAATGTTTGCATGTTTTCTAAGCAATATAGAATTAACCTACACCTAACACCAATTATTTTCCAATTTCAAGAGGAAATTTGGCTGAGAACATGGTATTGACTACTTATGATTGAACGTATGCAAGACTGACCCAATTAAGTCCATGGATTTTGACAACTTTTGAATACATAAAGGACTTTTTGGAGCACTTGCGATGGGGATTCATTTTAGTCCGTCACACACAAGGTAGCCCTAGCTATAAGAAAGTATCTCCTGTGTTATAACTCAATTTTTGAAAAAAAAAGTGGACTTGGGTCAGTCTTGCATTCTGGTAATCAATTAGTATTCATTTCTTGGGGTTCTGTCAGCTCAGCTGTGGTTCTATTTTCCTACAGTTTGAGATTCAGATTGTACGGCTGTTATTGATATTCAAGTGGGCATTATTCTTTAGGAAGGTTAAAATATACTTAACAACATGATCTCTTCACTAAAATATATTGTTAGTAACAAAGAAGTTTAAATTTTAAGAATTTAGTAATTTATTTCTAGAAACACTATAACTGAATTTTTTGATATTTTTCATGCTCTGGAGAACAAAAAAATTCAAAGTACAAATAATTGTCTCTTTTAATATAAATGTTCACAAGTTCACCTAGAAGTTATGGCTATTAGTTTCGTAGTTCGTAGTACTTGCTAAAAATGCAATAAAATCAGAAGGTGTTGAGAAAAGTCAAACTTCACTTTGGCGATCGTGGCTAGTATTTTATTATTAATGCTCTTTAGTTTAATATCCGAAGCCGAAATAGCTTTCAAAGTACGGTGACACCGTTGTGAGACATGTCTTGAATTATTTCTAAGATATGAAAATGGGCACTGACCTAGAAAGTTGGTACAGGTTATGTGTGGCCCTCAAGACCCCCTTTTCATACCTTGTCTGACGCTCCCTAGACCCCCGATTTTGAACACAATCTTTAGTTTGCAAGCCCTATTTTCAAGAATTTTCAGTTCCCTAGTCTCATTTTTTGAAATTTTGTTTCCAAGACCACCATTTCAAGGAAAATTTTGGAAATTTTGGCTTCAAGAGCCCAAATTTAGCCAAAAAATTAGTTCTCAAGGGTCAGGTTTGGGTCACTTCAGTTCTCTAGACCACCATTTTCAAAATTGATGATATACATTGTATATACCTGAACATAGCTTCAGATAGTGGAGCCCTAATAAGCAACGTAATGGTGCAGTTCAGATTACTGCTTCATACAAGAGGCCTCTGAACTCTAGCTCACATAATTTTGATTGTTTGTTTGTTTTGTCTTCTTCGGTAATTATTTTCCAACAGACTGGTTAGACTTAGTCCAGGGGCGTCGCTACGTATTTGAAAGTGGGGGGGGGGGGCTAAATAAATAGTGTTGAATGTGCGCGGACAGAGGGGAGGGGGTCCGAGGGAGAATGTCAGAGGAGTTCCCAGACCAATGGGGAGGGGGTAGAATTATTTTTAGCCGAAGAGCCCAAATTTCTGACCGACAATGAAAATAGAATGATAATTACATTCTCCTACAACACATGCAAATGGGGTGTCTGAGGGGGATGTGCCCCTTTGGGAGTTAGAAAATTGTGAACTTTCGAAGCACTATTTACGCAATTTGTTAGATAGATTTTGCTACCTGATGCTTCAATATAGCATTTTTCACCCATAAAAATCTGTGCAAGACACTTACATTACAATACATGCAGGCACTTAAAAGTGTTTAAATTAGTTCTGGGATTAGGTGTTGAACTGTAATATTTGTGTCCATAATTGAATTTTACATTTTATATCAAAAACTGCTCATTTTAGATCAAAAAAACATCATTTTTAGCCGATATTTTGAAATGTAATTATTGGTGCCCATAAGGATCATTACAATGACGAAAGTGGGGATGAATTTGATTTTGCTGGTGAACACTTAGAGTGCTGCTGAATCATGTTGATTGCAATGGTAGTTGACTTATGCTGCAGTGACTAATACACAATGATCCTGCAGCAGTGGCCATTGACTTATTGTTTTAGATGTGTTGTGAACGAAAGTTCTTAGTTCAATACGTCTATTATAATATCCCGATGCCACATGTTGCATTAACATCGAATAGGAACCCTAAAGATAATTATGGCATCAAATGAGGCCACTGGGATAAAGGAATATACTCAAGTTCAGGTTTACATATGTATTCAATATCCTGTACAACGACTGGGCTTGGCGGAGTAATTAAGTGTTAAAAAGCACTTCAAAATCACTAAGAGCTTAGTACATGTAGAGCCAAGTGCAGTGTAATAACCTGATATGTGCAGACCCAACCCTACTCGTTTGCCCCCTGCAAAGTTAGACCGACTTGTCAGTCCATATGATTTACATGAATATGGACTGACTCATTTTGAACAACTAACATCATGAAAAATTCTGTGGGAAATGTGCCCTTAAGTGAATCGCTAGATGATTATAGGTTAGGGTTAGGGTTAGAGGGTTAGGGTTGGGGTTAGGGTTGGGGTAATTTTGAACTATTTAATCTTTTGTCGTACATTTATAATTATTTTTAATTTATTTTAATGTTTAGTTTGATTTTCCCATAGGCTTAAATGTGACCCCCCCCCCCCCCCCCCCCCGGCCCGTCATTCTGATACTGAGATAAATTTTCCCGTAGCCTTAATCCTGCCCCATACGTAAATACACAAAATAGTTACAATTTTCCCATATAAAGGGTTTTTTTTATGTTCTCATTCTGTATATCATCCTGCATAAATTGCATAAAAAGGGGATGGCAAAAGGAACTGGCTATTTGCATAACATTTATGCGATCAAGGCAAAGATTCCTGTTATTCGCATAACGGCTGTGAACCAATCAGATGTTAGAAAAATCAACGCATGCTCAGCTGAATACTCATTACTGAAGTACGATAGTCGTACTTTATATAACTCATCCATAGATTCTAGTCATTTGATTGGTGCGATTGTAACACATGACCATTTGCCATTTTTACTATCACTATCATCCATTTATAGTCTTTACTATCACTGTCATCCGTTTGATAGTATATCAAAACTACAGTGTACAGTAGGGACCTATTACTTTCTACTACATAGGTAATGGGTAAGTATACAGTAGTTCAAATGACTAGAATCTATAGATGAGTTATATAAAACAAATATTAACTGCTTATATTCGTGTGATGGTAAAAATATACCATCCCTCATTGAAAGATTTTGTTCCATTTCACTCGCCTATCGGCTTGTGAAATGGAACAATCAATCTTTCAATTCGGGATGGTATATTTTTACCATCACACTAATAAGCAGTTAATATTTGCATACTGGCAACTGAATGGTAATTTGACTGAGCCTGCGGCTGTCGAGCCAGTCAAGCGTTGTTCATTGCTTAGGCACAATTTGGCAGAAAAATGTAAGATGCATATTGCATTGTAGTCAAGTAATAACATTGCGCGACAGAACGCACAGCAGAGTCACTACGCACTCGCGCATCGTCGGTCCAGACATGGCACCCGCGTGGCGCAATCCCCTAACTTAGCTGAATTTTTAGGGTGCAAATAGACCTGTTTCGAGATCCTATCTGTAGTATCTTTTTAAAATCTATGATGATACATAGTGGGCAGTAGGGTTAGACCCCCACCCTTTTTATATTACCTCCACCCTTTTTATAAAGGCACCCTTAATACTTAAAATTCCAGACCCCCACCCTTTTAGCAATTTATACATTTCTTACATACACTTTAGCCTGAGAGATCTGTTTATCTTACATGCAGTTTGGGTGTCATCCTGAAATATCACCTAACTTGTTTTCAACCTGAGGGTATTCCTAATTATCTTCCAATTCTGGTGGCATGGTAATGTTGTAGACTGACACTCAAAAGCAATCCAGAAATATCACATCACTTATTTTCAGTCAAAGGATATTCCCTTTTTTCCCATTTTGTTTTGTAAATTAGTTGCACAAATTGCGAGTCTGAAGAACCCCCACCCTTTGTAGTTTGCTTCCACCCTTTATATCAATCCACCCTTTTCAGTTAGTGAAAAAATGAGAACCCCCACCCTTTTACAATTTTTCAAGATTTCAAACCCCAACCCATTAAAATGAGTGGGCTGCCCACTATGCGATAGTGAACAGAAAATGGATACGGTAGCCCAAGAGCTGTGGGCAATATATATAATATGCGAATAACAGGATTCATCTTTCCCTCTTCCGCATATAACCGTTATGCGAATAACAGGAATCTTTGCCGTTATGCGAATAGCCTCGGCCTAGTAAAAAAGTCACCTGCTAATTTCAGCAGGTGGCATTCATTTGCATTCAAGCGTTGTAAAAAAAAGCTGTCAAACCGTATACTATATAGTGGCTGTCGTTTTGGTCTACAAGTATTTCTATAGTGCTTTATAGTAAATTCCAGGGGTAGAATTTGGACTCTCCCTGATTGAGTTTGCGAGAGTCTTTGGACTCTCTTCTATTCAGATTGTGTGAAATATTCCACAGTTTACGAGAATCTAACTGGACTCTCATGCTTTTGTTTGCTTGAGTCTTTGCGCGAGTGGACTCTTGGACTCGCGCCGAAATTCTAGCCCTGAATTCTTTTAGTCAGCTAGGCACCTCATTACAAGTTTTGGGTCGTTCCACACATCGTATGGATTTGCATTCATACAGCCAATGGAATCAATTGGGCGGAGACAGGCTATATCGTAAAATATTATGTTATTCGCAAGTACACCCAGTTCTGGGAGGATAATTTCTCTGAATTCGTAAGAAGATTGGATTCAATATCAATGAGCTTGCTATTTCATAATTGATAAATGGTGGATAAGTATAGGCCTAATAGATATTAAAAAGACATTTTCCTGCTCTGTTCCTATTAAAGTCTTCATCATCACTCGATACAGCTTCATCGTCTGAGTCTGCTAGTTTGATTACAATTTCTGTGATTTCAATTTTGCAGATATGGTCATGATCTCAATATGACTGTTCAATTTCCAAAACATGTTTACAAGCATTTTCCCAGTCTTTGGGTTTCACATTCTCTAATGCTTCATCAAATAGCGTGTGAATGGCATTGATGTTGAAAGATTTATTACGGCCACATAATGCTTTATTTGAGCCCCAATCAATTCCTCTGGATTCAAATCACAATGATATGGGGGTAATCTCACAATTTCATGGCCTCCATGTTTCTTTGAATTTTAGATTAAAAGTACAAGACGCATAACAAAATTTATTTCTACTTGGCCTTTTGAATCATGCCACTGATAGCGATATCATCTGAAGTACCATTTTTATTCAAGTTCTGTGAACCAAATGGAATCTATTCATACTAATTTATAATGTCTGTGTTAATAATAAGAGCTATGGAATACTTTCCCAACATTCTTTGCAACCAGAAAACAGCTTGAGCTTCCATGTGTTCGGGAAAATACCCCGGTAAATACTTCAATTTTAAAGATGAAAAATTCAAACTTCTTGCTTTGTTTTAAACAGAAGTGAAACCAAAGTTTTTAAAAAGCTTTAAGAAAATGATCAGTACTTATCTGCATGCCCAGTATGATGATCTTATTTACTTTATTATTTACATCAGACGTCCACGCCGGCAGCCATTAGGGTTTGACAGTTCTTCCTATACAACCAATGCATTCTCATGTGCTAAAATTCGCCCATGACTTTTTACTATTTGCCATCCCTTTTTTGTTGGATCACTCATGTATTGTTGTTAATAATATTAATGAGTATCTACATGAGTGTTTGTTGATTGAAAAAATCAACATGTACTTTGATCATGCATTTGTTAATTTTAGGTGATTGTTTACATAAAAATAATCATGAATTTTCACAAGTTTAGGTTTGGTAAACTCCTTGACTACCATTCTTGATTCTTGATTCTTGATAGCGTAATCCTTAATGAGCTCTACTTGAGCTAAACTAGGATGGGTGCAAGTGTCCGTCACAACAATATAGATGCCAAATATTGAAGAAACTGGGTGATGACCATTACAATAAAAAACACAAATCCGTCAAATCTGCATGGCCTATGGCTTAAGCAACTCACTAAGGTGTGCAAGAGCACATTTCCCACATTTTTCATGGTCATCATGATGATGCGAGTTGTTCAAAATGAGACTTCAAAACATTGGCAAAATTATAAAGCATTGTTCAATGGAGCCCATAGTAAGTCGTAGACCGAGGTGCTCAGTCTGAGTCCAGTACGATCGCATCACGATAACACGGCTATGAAGTTTCGAGCTAAGT
>JXSR01S038249.1:0-12115 GCA_000969725.1 Ophiothrix spiculata
AAGAGTTGATTTTCTGCATTGAAAGTGGGAGAAATAGCGAAACAAAACGAAATCATTTTTTAGTCACCTTAAAATCGCTCTTCCCATGCAACACTTGTAAACTCCACAAAGAAAAGGTGTTGGCACTCAGAAAAAGTTTAACCCCTTCATTCATATGACATCATAGTGGTCTTCTCTTTCAAACATGCTTGAAAGCAGGGCCGTACGAAGGCATGCAAGCCAAGGGAGCTAACACGTTTATCAGACCAAATTCACATTATGTCAGTGGCAACTTCAGTATTTTCAAAATTAGGAGTCAAACACATGCGAAAAATTCCATCACGTTTGCTAATTTCAGCTAAAAATCGGTTTGAAACCTTGAAAAAATTGCTCAAAATTGGCTAATTTTGACTAAAATTTGAAATAAAATATTGAATTTGCCCATACTTATTCAGTAGCGGGACGATAAGTTCACTCAAAGTAACAACAGGACAGTAATCTCGGGATGGTAATTCATTTGAATGAGTAAAAAAATTGTAAATACCGTTCCCATATTTTAGTTTTTGTCCTGCTAGCATCCCGCTATTTTGAGCCAGAGGGGGCAAGTGCCCTTCCCCTGTTTCGTACGCCACTGTTGGAAAGGAAGTGGATGTGAAAGTTTTCGCCTCAAGGCAGCTATTTTCATTTGTTAATGATTTATTCTAACTTTAGAAACCCTAACATGTATTTTTTTAATTTTCTGTAACATAGAAAAGCAGATATTTATTTGAAACTGTCCATATGGTCATGCTTTTTAATGTGGGCACCCATAAAAGGTGGATTTGTTACATTGAGAGTGATTTATGCATCAGTTTTTGTCATATCTTTTCAACAATCCCATGAAATGTCATAATTTTGGTATGATTTTTAAGACAATTTATTTGACTTTCAAGAAATTAAGAATGCAACCTAAATGAAGTGATTAATTAGGCTAAATAAACCTGTTTTAAAGCTAATTAGCCAGGGGTGGAGGCGGGTGAGGTTGAGGCATCGTGAAAATTATGCATCAATTTTTCTGTCATATCTCCTTAAAAATCCATTGAAGTGTCATAAATTTGGTATGATTTTAAAGGCTAGTCATTGTTGATCAAAAACAAGTTGGAATTAACCTGAATAAAGTTGATCATTAACGCTAATAACAAGTTGAAGTCAATAAGCTAATTAGCCAGAGATGAAAACAGGTATAAATGCGGTTGGTGTGGATGAGACATGTACATTGTGCATCAAATTTTGTCATAACTTTTCAATAATAATATTAAATGTCATAATTTTGGTATGGTTTTGAAGACAATGTAATAGTCTATAAAATCAATAAAAATAATAGCAAAATAAAAGTATTTATCAACTCTAATCAACCATTACCAGGAAGGTGTTAGGTATGGATGAAATGAGTGATATGTAACGCAAATGGGCCTCACCTCAAAAAACGTGACCATATATTTATCAAATAAGTTTGAACAAAATAACAAGTTAAGAAAATCTGCAAAGCTAAACTCTTTCTACCTTAGTCCATAAATTTATTGAACACCCTTCATATGTTTGCATCTATGGTTTTTTAATTTAATTTATCTTTTATCTTTTTCTGTGTTTGTTTTTCAGGGCCCAATACCTCTTAACAGCGAAATGTCCATGTCCAGTCCTAGTTCTTTATCTCCTCACGCCAAACCAGGCTCACCTTATTATTATCCTCCAAATAGAAGGCGACCGGCTGTGCCTCCAGAGCATGCAATGGGTAAGTTACGCACAAATTCAAAGGAATGCATTTAGTTTGCTAAGTTTAAGACTATGGTCACAATGCAGCAAACTACACGAGAGCTTGGAATGTACATCCATGTAGATTCCTGAGATGTACATTCAACTTGATACGTTTGCGCGCCTTACACACTACGTGCGCGTTGACATGCGACTAGGTAGTACGTGTAAGGTATAAAGCGTAAGCACAAACACATACACGCAGTTGAATATGCACCGTAAATCCACATTTGGTTGACGCGTTATCGTGTAGACACAATCTACATTCCAAACTCTCATGTAGTTTGCCCCAATACTTCGTACCAACTGTGTTTAGTCCATCTAGAAGGACCATAGGCAGCGAGTGAAGCACTCGCTCCTCGCTTATCTCGCAGCCTGTGATCCATCTAGATGGACTAAACACTATTCTTAACTGTTCATACGAAGTATCGTGACCATAGTCTAACTTTCAACATGAATTGCACATGATTTATTTACCCATAACGATTAACCCTTTGAGCGTTTCCAAAGGAGCTTACGAGAGAACGCTCAGGCGTTCCAATTCATATTGAGTGTAAATTAATTCAGTATGGGCTGTATACATCTATACTTAAATTTGGGATCGAAAGGGTTAAAGAATTATGTGAAAAATGTGATGTAAAGTGTTCATTTAATGGAGCACATTATTATAGCTGCACGAAGTAAACTGGCAACAATAAATAGTAATAATAGACCACTTTCGTATGTCCCATAATGCATCTTGAAAGTACCGTAAACGCTACCGTAAACGCTCAGTCGACCATATTATTACCTTCTGCGCAAATGACGTCATATGCACAACATAGTAATATGGTCGTTCGCGCAGAAATGCCCGTATTTGCGGTACTTTCAAGATGCATTATGGGACATGCGAAACTGGTCTTTCAAAGTGGAAGATATCTCTTATTTTCATCAGCTTTCCTTTTTACTGCAGATTGGGAACTGGTATACTTTTTCACAAGCTTTCATAATAGAGACTATTTGTTCATTACATTTTCTAGCAATTTTAATTTTAATTTAAAAATCTCTTCAATTGATAATGAAGTAACTGTAATTAAATATCAAATTGATAGATGTAATTAAACTCATCTAATTAGCATCCTGGTTGGTTCGTGGGAAACAATGGATTGGCACCCAGGCGTAGACAATCCTAAAGAAGAAATTCTAATGATCAATTTAGGCCTGCCAGAAGGATATGAAGAGCTAAGAGCATGTATGGCCACGTGGATAGAGTGCCTGTCTGTGGGGTGGGGAGAGGGGTGGATGTTTGTATGGTGGTTTCAATGTTGTAATAATAACATTGATTAGGCCAAACAAAATAAATTGTGGAAAAATTAAAATTTTGGGTCGGTCGGTCGGTTGATTTTTTTTTTTTTAACTCTTCACATATATAGTTTTAAAGACTGACGTCATTCCATGGATTTTATCGTGAATACTAAGCAATGCATGGCTTAATCAAAGATTGTGGGTCATTATTTAGAGGAAATATGCATTTTATACTACTAAATGTGACTTTATACCGCTAAATTTTACGTTTTACTTCAAAAATATTGAGGTTTCATATTTTACATGTTTGAAGGAAAAAAAAATCGCAACCCAAATTTTTGCCATTTTTACGGTCGGTCAAAACAAACATATTTTTTTTAGGCCTTAGGCTGCAGCCTACAAATTGTATAGTGTTTTGTTTATGTAAGTTTGATAATGTAAAAATTCATGCAATTTGATCTGTGGGTCACGCCGTCAGGGTTTTAGATAAAAAGACGTTATTATTATTTATAAGAATACTTTGATGTTCATCCCCAAAAATAATACTGGTGAAATTATAGCCAAAATGCCAGTAAAACTTGCACCATTTCGGTATAGTGTGTATTGCTGAAGTCCTACATCATTTGCCATGGTGATCATCTGTGTTAAGACCAAAATCTCACTAAAAACTAATTATGATGTCAGCGTTACAGCAAGGTATACCATGGAGAAACAGGACTTCACAATACATTGTGAAGACTTGTTCCTGTGACTTCTAGATATTAGATATTCTACTAAAAGCTGGTTACCAGAAGCTAACACATTTAAATGTCCATTATATTTATACTTTGGAACACTGAAATATACTTTGTTGGAAATTTTTATCTACTGTCGCTGCAGACTTCAGCCAAATGACCCTTTTCCCACGACGACTTGACCTGATCCAATGACGTCATACACATTTGGTAACCCCGTCTTTGTTTAGAATAGGTTGAAGTGCCCTGATGTAAGTAGACTCCTTCACGCCACATTCAAACATAGGTTGGGCCGATCCACCCGAAATTGGTAATTGCCGATTCCCGATTCAATTTTCAAATAATTGGCCGGATCCGGTACTGATCCCGATTTTGTTATGAAGTTTACTTAAACTCTCAACAGAAATAAAGTGTTAAGTATCAATGGTACGTTTTCCATGAATTTGATCATTTATTAATGTAGAAATCGAAATATATGATCAAGATTGACAATAAAAGAAATGAAAGCAAGTTATGTTGTTCGTCTGTTTAGTCCAACAAGGCAGAATGCTTGCATTTTAAACACATTTTATGGAGATTTCCAGCTAGTTGTTCAAGCTGTTGTGGTATGTATGGCTCTGTTGGCTGAATCGGTAGAGTTCTGTGATTTTTGCCGATCCCGATTCGTCACCGATCTCACAATAACTGGGCCAATTTCCGATCCGGCCGATTGAACGGGCCCAACACTAATTCAAACAACATGGTTCTCTGTCCAAAATTCTTAATTCATCAACTTCGCTGAAGAAGTCTGCACCGACAGCAGATAAAAATTTCCAACAAGGTAAATTTCAGTGTTGTGATCCAAAGTTTGAATGGATTTGTTAATTACTAATTACCAACACAGATGGACTTTCATTTTAACATTTAAATGTGTTCTTGCAAATTGAAAATTCTGATACTTTGAAAGCTGGTCCAATGCTTGACTTCCAATGCGTGTCTAGAATTTCACCCCTCTATGGTCTATTCATACTTGTAGAACAGGTCAGATTACTCTAAGATTCTAATGACATTCATTAAAAACAAGTTTTAATCACCAAAATGATAGCTAAAATGTTATTTAGTCAGGTAAATCAATGGTCCATTACATCATTATTCACTGTTAACTAGACAATTAGGTGCTGTTAATCAGTGGGATTATTTCCGAGCGCAGTTTTGCCTTTCCCTCGACACGCGTACGGTATTACCATGCTTCATAATCGAGTGTGTGGACGTATTAAATAGATGATGTCGTTGTAAGAGTGAGACATTTTTAATCCATTGGAGTTTTTGCATTTTTTTTATTTTTTTTATTTTTTACAACATAATTAATGTGATGGACTCATGCCCGAATTCAAATTGTATGCGTTAGTATTTGTTTTGATCATTCAAATTAATCCAACAGCAGCTGGGGGTATTTTCTCCTGAATCTGACCGCCTTCAATGTCTTCACTGATTCCGTAAGATGACAATGGGGTGATGAGTTGAATTGAATCAAGAGTACTATTGTATGAGGCTAATTATTTCATGATAAATTGCAAGGTCAGGTTTAAATTATTTGTGACTTACGCTGATTGGGTCATTAATCGGTGGCCAAATTTGGGGAGGGGGAAACAAAGTCCATTGATAATCCCAAACCAAAAAGTACACAAAGTTGGGACACCAATGTGAGGAGTTCATTGTCCATCTATAATGAGAACCAATGTGAGGTTTTCAATGTTTGTAATGAGAATTTAAGTATTTAACTTTACATACGGGTATAAGCATGATAAGGTTTAGGTGTTCACCTTATGACCAAGGCCTATATCCTATATTATTTTCTACTACTTTGGGATTTAAAAGATGTAATACAGGAAAATCAGATTGTTGAACTCACTGAAGATCTTTGGGTATGGATAAGATTGTGGTTACCTGCTCAGCAAACGATAGATTATGATAATGATTAAGGACCATTTGTAGACCATTTTTCATCTGTCTGCTGCTTGAAGCAGTTGACTACAGAATACCTTCGGCTACAATCCTCAACCCCCCCCCCCCCCCGGCTTGTTTTAGACAAGATGCCATTAGCAGTCCCAATTTGAAGTCGCTGAGCTTGAGCCATCTTGCTTTCCTCAAGTGCTTAATGGAAGCTTGTGTACCTTCGTTGATGGTATGTTCTGTTTTTCAAAACAACTTTATTTACAGATAGCTGCCCTTATTGCTCCCCTTCAGAACAGCCCATCTTTATGAGCCTCCAAAGAGACCGTGAAGCCCGCTTGAAGACCCATCTGGATAAACTAGTCCAGAACTTATATATAAGAGAATTTATTTTAAATGTTTCAATTCAAACAGGAGTCCCTGTGGCTGCACCCCAGAAAAAAGACATGCTTATTGTCTCTAGTCTCCTTTTTCTTTAGGAGAAGATGGGACTCAAAACTGAGGTGGTAGCAGTAGGAAAATCTTGCTAGAAAAAGCAAATAAAAAAATAGGAAGAACATGATATTGTCAGATGATTTTAATCTTAGCAAAAGTCATTTTTAATTGATTTCTAAGTACCAATTTTTCCCAAGCATTTCTAACATGGGCTTGATCCCACCTGCCCAATCTGTGCATGACCTCAATTATAAAAGGTCTCGATTATTAATTATTTATTTAATCCATGATTATCAAATGTGATTGATTATGTTGAGAGTATTTGTTTAGTGTAACTGTCATTGTCATATCATGGTACCACAATTATAGTGTCCCTATTGAACAGACTACAGACTAGTCCAGAAATGACAGACCTGTCTGTAAATTCTATATGAACCAACTGGAATGGAAGTTAAATTTATTTTTGAGGTACGCCTTGTTTGTATATAATGTCCTAATTTCAATTTCCCAATTTCAGATGATGTGTACTAACTTATTTTTAAAACAAGGCATACTGTAGGCCTAAATGTTTACTATGTAGACCTTTGTAAAACTACAAGGTGGGGAGTGGGTACTCAGATAGTTTTGACAGTTATTTGCACTGGTTTTCCAGCATAAAGGTCTTAGAGACAGAACTAACTTTTAGGGTCTAGAGGGAACTGATTCTTTCCAAATTGAGGCGTAAAGATTTGATTATTTCCCTTAAAAATATTAAAATTTGTTAGAAATGAAAAATGATAGAAATAAGCTTATAAGCTTTTGGACTACTCTCTTTGAAAATGCATTGGAACTGAAGTAATCTTGGAAGTGGGCATTTTTGGGAGAGGATCCTTGAAAAGGGGGTCCACGTACTCATAACAGATGCGACTACCAAGTCCAATCTGCGTCTTGCAGACTGATCATTTTCAGCTATAGTCTGTTGAAAAGGGGAACCCTTGTGCGACATGTATGACTATGATTGCCCTCTATCATGTATGACAATGCCAACGTGATCGGTCATATTTAAAGCTTGAGTTAAGCCTCGGGGCTAGACTAGACAATATATTATTCTGAATTGCATGTGTAGAGTTGTAAAGTAGCTAGTTTACATGGGTTAGTAAACTTCAAGTATATCATTAATCAATTTGTTGTCCAGTCATACAAAAGCGGCGTTTTTTGTTCAAACTGTGTGCCAGACAGCAATTGGAAGTCAAAATAGGACGTAACAATGGCCAAAATACAATTTATAATGGTCGATATCTTTTGGTTTGTTCCTATTGTTGAGTTTTATGCTCCCTTGTTTTAGTTAATACTGTTTGTTATATAAATTGGAACACAAAAAAGTTAAGTAGGTGGACACACTGCTGGACATACCGGTGGACACAAAGAACAGACGGAAGAAGCGTGTGTGAATGTCATTTTTTTTAGTTTAGTATTTTAACTAATATTGAAGATAAAGTGTGAGAGCAGGTTTTCCCATTACCGAGCGTTAGGCCAAGAAAAAAAATTTGTTGTGTTGCCCTCAAATGGAATTTCTGACAAAATGAGTCGGTCGGTTGGAAAACATTTTCTTTTTTAAATATTTTTTTTAAAGCACCTAAATTATGAAATTTGGGTGTATTTTCCACTATTTTCTCAAAAAACGCCTAATCTGAGCAAAATTGGGTGCTTTCTGGCCCTATTTTTTTTTTTTTTTTAAATTTTTGAATAGGGTCGGTCACTGAGGGCAACACAACAATTTTTTTTTGGGCCTTATTGTGTTACGATGCGTTATGTTAGACGTTTTGATGTATTGTTACACTCAGGTCATGGACATTTTACACCCATTTTCCCACTTAACTTGGTCAAACACAATATAATTATGTTGAACTTGCAAAACAGCATTTTAACTTACCTAATGGGAAGCTTTCTTATCAGCAACTTGCTGGACTTCTTTATTCAGCCCCTAACTTATCATAATAACAAATGCACTTTGACATGTATAATAAGATTGAGCGTTCAAAACTAAGGCGAAACTTGCTTTTCTAATAGATGAATTACAGTTGTCCATAAAATTGAATTTATGGAATTGAACATACTTAAGTTTACATTGAAGAAATGGGATCCCCCGCAAAAATGAACAAAACAAAACAAACAAACAAACGAAAAAACACAGACAACTAAACAAACCACCTGCATGTACTAACATTAGTGAGAAAATTGGGCCATGCGTTTTGACCAAAAATGAACTCAGACACATTTTTGTCAGATATTTTGTAAAATAAAGTGCCCATCACAAGAATCCTCTTCATGTTTCGAGTCAGGAAGCGATTCTCACTCGTCAGTAATTACAAGAACAGTCAGAAGATTTAGTTTACAGTCTTGTTTGACACCTGTAGATGTCGTGCAATGGTGAAAACGGAAGGGTGGGGACTACACATCGATTGAACCGATAATTGGCTTTGTCAACAAAAGTTTACCGGTGAAGAAGAGTTTTCCTTTTTCTCTTTCCCTTTTGTCAAGATGATCCAAGATTTGGTTGAAAGAAATAATTAGTAATGGTTCAGTCAAAAGGACTGTAGAATCATAAGGACATTAGGGTTAAGTTATTTTCATTTTGCAGTTTAAGTTTAGTGTAAAACTGATTTTATCCTAGACACGAATGTATAAGACCAAAAAAAAAAGAACTTTGTCTCAGGTTCCTTAGGCCCAAAACCCTAAGTGCTACGGTTTTTTTTTTGTTTGTTTTTTTTTAGTCAAAAAGGCTATGCGCACGCGGTAATCTTTTTTTTTTATTACGTTTTTATGTCACATCGGCCAAATTTTTTCCTTTTTTTTTTCTCTCTTGATGTAAGGAAAAAAAATCTCCTGAAAACCTTTAAAAAAAATGTGGTAAAATTCGAATTTTTAACCTAATGCGCGTGGGAAGCTGAGACAGAGTTCTTTTTTTCTTTGGCCTAATGCAAATGTATGGAGCTTGTATATGTTGCATTTTTTAGAGCTCTCAAAATCCAATGTCCACATTGTGTCAAGTACATAAATTTAGCCTAAGGGTCAAAACATAGTCGGCCTTCAAACAAAATTTTCGCTACCAAACATTTGGTCGTGACGTCATCAAATATTTGCGATTGAATTTAAAGTATAATCCGGTAACAAACATTTGAGGCAATGTATATGGCAATTCAACACATGTGCAATTTAGCGCGAAGTTTTATTTGGTCTCAACTCGGTGTTGAAGTTATTTTAGTTGAAGTCATTTTGATGTCATACCCAAATGTTTGGTAGCGAAAATTTTGTTTGAAGGCCGACTATGTACTAGCTTGTAGATATCACACAATCTGATGTTTCGGTGCTATTTTCAACATATCACGATATATCGTTAATGCTTGATATATTCTACACGCTATATTGATAGATTTTCAAAAAATTGTTGAGTTCGATATATCGATAACCTTCGCAATTCAGTATGATAATTTATATCTGGAAATATTGAATTATTGTACATGTGTACTAAATCATAAAACTAAAAAACATACAGCTGGAGAGTTGAGCTACAATAATTCACATCAAAATGTTCTCACACTTTTCCCCATACATTTTATCTCATACCACTCATACTATCCTTTGCAATTTATTCAAATCAGGAGAGCTGCGTAAGTAATCTAAATGACAATAAAATATTCATGGATTTGAACTTGACTTTGGTATTAATTTGTAATAATAGGAATTAATCTTATTGTCAAGATTTGTTGAGGTATCAGAGTGCTACTTATTGTCTGATTCCTGAATGCCACCAGTCATTTACCGTATGGTCTTCTGTCGTAATAAGGTAACCAAAGCTATACATTTTTTCAATCGAATGATTTTATTTACTTCATCAATTATTGAAATTGTCAGGTATTCCTTTTTCCTTTTGTGGAAAACCTGGAAAAAAGAAAAGGCCTACAACAAAGACCCGTTCTGGACCCGTTCTCAAATGAAGTATGTCGAAAAAAGCATGAAAAAAGATCATAAAAATTTTCATTCTCCCATGGTGACAGGTGTTTGCGGAAATAGCAAAGGAGAAACAATTAACAAAGGTACCCTTCCTTTATTTACTTAGATAATGGTGGTGTTGGTAGGGGGCTATGATAAGACAACAATTTTCAACCCTTCGAAATATATTTCCCCAAATATTAACATGGAGTCTGTGAAGATGTAGGCCTATTTGAACAAAGTATAGAGTAGTGTCCGTCTCATCCCCTTACACCTACTTGACAACGCCGCTGAGGTTATGTAATTGTGAATATTTTAAACAAAATATTTGATGTCCCCACCCTCTTGTCACCCATCAGCCCAACTGGATAAGGTACCCAGAGAGGAAAGAAGACGCAGGACCTTCCCATCATGCCTTGCTTCTAATGGGATTTCTTGTACGGGTTGTAATGAGATCAGGGTTTAGTAATAAAACGTATCTGAAATGCAAAATTGGGATGAGGGCTGGTAATTGTGCTATGTTTCATCACTAAATCCTCTCATAACTTATATAAAAAACCTATGGAAGCAAGGCATGATGGGAAGGTTCTGATATATCTTCTTTTCTCAGAAAGTATCAAATCTAGCAGAGCCAAAGTTTATCACAGAATTTAAAAGATGTTTAAATTTGTTTAGTAATGATTTTATTTGATGTTTTACTAGGTTTTTATCTATCAATTTTGCACTATTTGCTCATGATAGTTTACAAAATACCTAATAGTTGTTTTTTGACTCAAAATTATAAGGCGAACTTGATTTCTACATCTGGTAGACACAATGATGACTGATCAATTAATGATCCTTCCATTCTTAACTGATGATGTGAAACATTGTTCCAGACAGAACTTGGAACAAAGTCACAGACGGAGCAAAGTCACTGATGTAAGACTTGCTGAGATATAATTGTTGAGCTTGTGTATTTCAAGGTATCTACTGAAATCAGTTTTGTTGCACAAAGATGTTTGTTACCTTTGTTCATTTAGGTGAACTCTGATCATTGTCATAAAAAACAACAAATTGAAAGATGAGAGACCTTTTTTGATTACAGATTTAGCATATATACTTTTTTCATTTTTAGGGCCTACATAGAGGGTCATCATCTCTTAATGTAAAATCCAAGTTTAGCCAATTTTTCGATTTTCATGCCAAATAAGGTCAAAAATTTACCTTTTTCCATTTTTGGGCATTTTTTGTCCTTATTTGGCTTTAAAAATCAAAAAATTGGCCAAAATCTAAATAATAAAAATGACGCAACAACCGAGTGGGTGCTTAAAATTAAAATTCCCATTCCTAGGTCATTTTTTTTTTAAATGTTATTTTTAGCTTGGATGGAAGCCCAAATGGCCAAAAAATGTGTTTTTTATGGTTTTCTCAAATAATGTGATTTTTGGTCAAAAATCAACATCACCATCTTTGTTAAAAAGTTATGGTACAAAATAAATTTGCAAAAACGTAACATTGAGTAAGGTGCTTACACCCCTTTTAAAGTAAGCTTGTGCAAGACATTGCTGAATTGTTATGTTAATAAACAATTGTAATACCCAAGGAATATTGAGTAGCTGTTTAAGGACAGCTTGTACCACAAACCAACATGATGTATACGGATTTTTCATGATGGGACGGGCTTAGATAGCTATCCTTGTCCATAGGAATAACTTATCGTAGGCAAAAGTGAGAGTGCCCTCCCTACTTTAGGCCAAAAAAATTGTTTGGTTGCCCTCCACCAACTGACCCTATTTTTCAGCCTGATTCAACCTTTTGAAATTTTTCTCAAAAAGATGCAAAACTTACCAAAAACTACAAAGAATTTTTTTTATATTTTTGCTTTTTACAATATTCAACCCTCAAAATGTTTATGATGTCCCAAATCACTACAAGAGGTATTTGATTGTTTTGATTTGGATGTCGCGGGGGAAGTTTTGAAGGCTGGAGCGGCCGATCGACCTAGC
>JXSR01S038258.1:50856-67510 GCA_000969725.1 Ophiothrix spiculata
CGGGCATAAATCATCCAATTTTATCATTATCATGTTTTGGATCCAATATTTTCCCACACTTGGACACCTCAAAGCATGATAATGTGTAAACTTGGTCTATGCATTGGAATGTATGGTTTTACCACTGAAAAGACATGTGCAATGTGCTCATGAAACCGATGAAATTTCTACTATTGGACTTGGGCCAATAAAAAATTTCAACCGCTGTCACCATACATACCTTCTTTTGACCACTGATTTTAGATATATTTTGTTTTCATAACAAAGCTTTCGTGGGTTATCTGTGGTTTATCAGCTTAAAGAAATCTAGCCTTTTTATATTTGTAAGGCCAATGATTAAATATAAAAAATGTCATTTAGACTTCTGAAATTTTATGGAGGTGGAGGAGGTAATTTCTAGCCTATCTGTCACATTGTTTCCAATATTATGCCAATCAAGCAATTATTTACCCTTAGCTAACAAATTACACATTTTGACTATCTGAGCCCATTATTTTAACTATTGCTCTTAATTAATTTAATCATTCAAGCTTTGTATTCGTAATTAATGTAATCATGCAAATTTTTAATCAACCCCTATGTTCTTTTTATTTTAGGTACAACTTGTCCTGATGTCTGTACTTTTGACTACAGTCCTGTCTGTGGTTCTGATGGAGTAACTTATTCAAACATGTGTCAGTTAGAAAAGGAGGTGTGCAACAAGAATGCTCAGCTCACATTGGCATATGTTGGAGAGTGCCTTAGATATGGTAAGAACTCATTTCTTGTATTTCTTGTCATGTTAAAGGTGTAGGTTCCTCTTTCAACATGTGGATAATTTACTTTCAACTAATTGACCTTGCTTGTGAAATGCATTTTATGAGGTTTGCTTTTCAGAGGCAAATGAAATTATGCAAGTTTGGGGATGAGGTTGTTTAAAGAAAAATATGTATACCAATACATTTTGCATTTTATATGTATCTCCAAAACTATATAGAATTTAGAGATGAAATTTTTATATTCATAATCATAAAATATGGGTTTTTAATTTGACATTAAAATATATATTTCATCCGGTTGAGCCCTGGGGATGAGAATTTCATCGGATCGTACACCTCTATTGCAAGAAAGTCGTAAGAACAATGACTGGCATATTTGAGAAATTTGCATTAAACACTGCAATTGCCTCCAGTCCTTGGTCAGTGCTACTGACATATGGAGACAATTTTAAAGGGATTTTTCACATTCTAGCAATAAGGTGTTAAATGCATATCACATATGACAGCCTTTGCAAATATGACTTTCTTGCTTTCACATGACATTTCTTGTTCATTCACTATATATTATATGTCATATGAAGTGAAAATGCAGTATGTATAATCATATAACCAGTAGATATTTCCATTTACCCCCAAACAAAATTTAAACAACATGTAACACCGGTGCACCATAAAATTTGGTTACAAATTTTTATGCTATTATAAAAATCACCAATACACCTACTCATTCCGATGGCAAATTGAAAACTGAATCATAGCCTAGGCTAGGACTCAATTCCACACAAGGCAATATTGACTGAACAATCTACGGATACAATAGCTCATTAGACCATGAAGTAAATGAGACATTGAAATGCCCAGTGGAAAAAAGTATAGGGCAACACCACTTTTCATACTTTGTATAATATATTTCTGCACTCCAAAAGTTCAACAAATCATCATATATGATTGCTGAAGTATTTTTAGCCATATCTGGCAAATTTGCATGAAATAACTCAATGATAAAGGTGATTCACAAAATCAGTAGTTGAATTGGACATGTGGATTCAGTATTTCACTAAGAAGATACTATACAGTAGTCGCTGCCTTTTTTCACATATTACAGGATAATCATTTCTTATATTGTATTTTTACCAAGATCTTTGCCCTGAATCCTGTACACAAAAGTATGACCCAGTCTGTGGTAATGATGGCAAGACATATTCCAATAGGTGCCAGCTAGGACTTGAAGCATGCAACAAGAACACTGCATTACGAGCCTTGTATCTAGGAGAATGTATACCAGGTATGTGGAGGAATTTATCACCCAAGATCAGGGCTGGAAATTAGCTTTAGTTATAGCCAGTGAAGGGGAGATGATTTTTCAAAAATCAGGCTGGACATTAGCTCTCGTGTGATAGCCAATGGAGGGGAGTTGATTTTGGTAACTTTTGAGTTTTTTGAGTCTATGTAGCATCTTAAATTAATATCTTGTGAAGCGTGTATTAAACTGAAATTTCACCTGCTGCCCAACTGGCTATTACCAAAAAATACTAAAGTCCAGCTCTGCCCATGCTTGAAAATCATAAAAGTAAAAAAATCATATTTATAAACTTTCTCACGAGATGAATTCTGTAGTTAACGGCCTTGATTCTTTGACAGAGGCAAACATGTCGATGCGCAGACACAACAGGGTACACCCAAAGCTAAATATATAATATTTTCAATATTGTTTGTATCCTTGAATAAATTCATGTTTCTTGTGATAGACTCACCAGGTATACACTGTGTGGTAACTTCCAAACCAAAAAGCAATTAGAACTTAGTTTTTTGCCCGAAGAAACAAGAAAACGTGGACCGACCTGCAGCCTCTGCATCACAAGCCCCAAGCTCTAACCACTCAGATATTTGCCTGCCTTAGCAGTCAAAATTTTAAGTTCCTGTACTATGTCTCAAACATATAAAAAGTCCCAAAGACTCTCACTTTAGAAAATCACAAAAATGCGCCAAGTTCAGATACATCACAGACGGGGGTTATATGCAGGGACCAAATCGCTGGCCGGGCAGCGTCTCCGCGGTGGCTTACTACGGGTATCACTCGCTTAGGGAACGGGAGGTCCCTGGTTCGAATCCTGGTGAAAACACACATATTTTCACCACCCTTCCCTTTTCGAGAAACGAGAAAAGTTACATGACCAGATAGGATTAATTATCAGCAAGTTCATTATCACCAGGTTAATAAAAAATTATATAGGGAATTTTCAGGACAATAGAATTTTATACCATTGAGCAGCATTTACTTTTAGCTTGCTTTCAAATTTCTCATATAAATAATATCAAACACAAGGTTTTAACTATGCTATAAAATAATATCATCTTCCGACACAGAGTACTGCCCAGAATTCTGTACAGAGGAATATCAACCAGTGTGCGGTACCGATGGGAAAACGTACAGCAACAAATGTAAGCTGAGCCGAGCATCATGTGAAGGCAATGGTCAGCTGAGAATTGCACATGACGGTGACTGTCTGGCAGGTATGATAGAAAGGAAGTAACTCGAATAAAACTATTGCAGTTTTAGTAAATATGGAGGATTCAAACTTAATCACAATTTTGAATCACCATAGGGAGCAACCAAGTTGTTCCCATAATTTACTGTTCTTTGTGTCTTTTGTAGCTCATCTGTATTTATATTTTTTGTAAAGCGCTCTGTTCTTTATGGGGTGCTTTATAAATGCGTGTGTAATAATAATAATGGGGTGGGGTTGGTTCCATCTCTGGCCTATTCAGAAGTGAAAAACGCTTACATTGACTTATAACAGTGGTTCAAAATATACCCCACCTTAAATGCAGCAACTATGCATTGAGCAACAATACAAGACAAAATGTCATTATGTGGAATGGTGTTCCTTTTCTGCAAAGACCCAATTAACCACAAATTGGTAAATTGGTTACAAAAACTCCACATTGATACAGCACTTCACACTTCACATTAGATTTGTTTGGAATTTACCTGTCTTAGAATATCTGCTAAAAACCATGCTGCCATGCCCAGTTAGGATGATTTATTCTATATTAAATATGTCATCTTTGTGACCTTCACAGTAAGCAGAAATAAGGTTTATCATATATAGCTTCTGTGTCTGTATTAAAACATACAGTATCACATCTAATAGATCAGCATAAACTAAACTAAACCATGAGACAATGGAGATATCAGTAGCTAAACAAAGATGGAAGCTTTGCCTAGTAGAATGTTTTGAACTATGCCAAATACCAAGGCTATGCAACATGCTAAGATTTATGCCTTACCAGATAAACAATGATAGTTAATATGTGTATATGTAGTTGTATCTCATGGAACAAAGTTGTCTGACTTTCACGTTGGGGCGATCTTCAGACAACTGATTGGAACAAAGTTGTAACTCTGAGTTTCACGCTGGAGCAACGCTGGGGCATTCGTGAAACTCAGAGTTACAACTTTCTTCCACGAGATATTACTATATATATTAGTATATTCCATTCAAATTTGTATTTTTTTTTCCAGCATATTGTCTGCCGGACATGATTTGCCCAACCAAATATGAACCACTATGCGGTACAGATGGCAAAACGTATCCCAACAGATGTCAGTTAGGCCAAGAAGCATGCACCAATAATGATCAACTGCGAGCAGCTTATAATGGACCTTGTTTAGAGCCACCCCGTAAGTGTCAAATTTTATTAATTATTGATACAAATGGTGTATGGTCTGATTTTTTCACATCTTAAGAAACTTTTATATTTTTATATATATTTTGATAAAGTTATTTTTAGAAGAATTACAGATAGGATTTGATTAATTACACATAATGGTCAATAAGACTGGGGCAGTTCATAAATTGTTGGTAATAAAATATTCTAAATCTAAAATCATTTTCATTTTGGCAAAAAATTGGACCAAAGACCAAATACATGTTAATTTTTCAAACATTTTGATCAAATTCCAGAGCCCCCGTTAAGACCATGTGTATACTTGGGTCAAATAATTCCACATGGTGAAGAATTCTCTCTGAGCATCGATCCTTGTACAGTGTGTTCATGTAACAATGGCCAGCTGACTGGTTGCAGAAATATCATTTGTGATCAACCCAATTGTCCCAGACCAATCAAGGTGGAAGGTCAATGCTGCCCGGTGTGCTGTAAGTGTGCAGAATTTAGATCAGCTCCTTGTGTAATGCACATTATAGTTTCGTTTTGTGATACACAGAGTACTTTTACAAGATATTGATTTTGCTACATCCCGATATAGTTTGTTCCTATAAAAATGGATTTCTAGTCAAATCTTGATCTTGATTGATTTGATATTGATGCGAGCATACAATCTATTTCAGTTAATTCAGACACTAATCTTATTTGGCAAACATAGTTAGATTGTTTGTCTCAAAGCTGCCGTGCACATTTGTAAGAAAATGTTCGCATTAACAATTTTTTTCTTCTGTATTTATTTTCTTAAATACAATTGCTTCAAAATCTTGACACTTGAATAGAATAATACCAAGTATAAATATCCTTTGTAGCTTGTAATTTTTATTTGTCTGCAATATTTCATTCGCTCTTATGGTTTAACCCTCGTTTTACAGTCAAAATTCTCATCTCTGAAGAATAAAAAAAATGGAGCTTAAAATAAATTTAAAAATAATAACGGCATTTTCGCACTTAGTTTTTCACCTAGTGGTGAGCTTTGAGACAAACAATTTAATTATGTAAATTATTTTGGCCTTATTATATGTATATTACACAAGAGTTGATGAATTCTGCTGGTTGGCAAGACCATACATTTTTATATACCTCTGCTCACCCAAGAGTCATTTGCTGGAGATTTTCACTCCCATTTTCTATTACAAAAGAGTAAGAACCACATGCCACTTAATGTTCATATTGCACTTATTTTTAAGATGTGGGTGAACAAATGTTTTTCCAGTCAGAACCATAATTGTTTTCAGTGTGGCCACATGTTTCTTGGTTGAGCAAATGTGTTTTTATGTATGGTTGTAGTCAACAAGATCAAGGTCAAGGTCATTTTTAGAGTACCAATGCATTGTTTTTCAGAGTATTCCGCCATATTAATGCTAACCATCTATTTGCATCCTAATATATATAGATATGTTTCAATACATAATATCCATAAAACAGTGATTCCAAACTTGTTGGTCACATCCTACCTATTTTGGAGTAGCTATTTGGCAGAATATGTAAAAATATACTGATGACATAGTTTGGGTCACCATAAGTGACAATATTTGCAAACTGAAGTCAGAAATCAGCAAAGTTCTGGAACCTCTGTGCTACAATCAGTCATTAGAAATATATCAAATAGAACTTCATTGTAATAACCTGTATTATTGTTGTAGTCTACATATCGGTCAGTATAAGGTACCCTTTAACCGTCCATTTCCTTCTCATACTTTTAATTAATTCCATTTGCTTTGCTTTTTTCTAGATTTATTAACATCATATTTAATTCAGCCATGTTTGATCTTTTCTAATACTTTAACAACACATCCAATATTGGCAAATCTGAAGTCAAGTTAACCCAATCAGTAAAGGTGGTTTCAGAGTAGGTGTCACATTGTAGCTTTAGCTGCAGCAGAGGACCAAGTACTTGCAATATTGAGTTGTCGTAATGTAGCCCGACACATTGGCATATTGCAGCGATGGTCTGTTTCAAGAAAAGTTGATTTTATTCCAACTCAAATCAATGTGCTTGTGACCATCATGACAGGATAATTTATATATTGGCTGTTGTGTTTGCCAGGTGCAACACAGTCGAGCTTGCGCACTTGAAATTGTACTTGTACAAGCACTTCAACAGACACTCTTAAACCAGCTTAATTTGTCACTTAAAGTGGAACAGGTCAAGATACAGTGGTGCTTGTTGTGTACGTTATTCATACATTATTCGTACGTTTTGTGATGTGTCAGTAAGAACATTCCCCATCTTTTGATTTTCACCAAAGCTTACATCAATTTGAATTTATTGAACTTAAATGACCCATTTAATACCATATTTATTTATTATAAAGACGTCAGTAACCTCTACTTTATTATATTTTTGAGTTCTGGTGGTATATGCATTAGTCCACAATCAAGCCTGCAAAACAAGCCTCTTTTTCAATACTCTTTTCAAAACATTTTTGATACCACTATCTTGTTTTTTCACCAGGTACAGATTTTATGATCTTTTTGTTATTGCTGTTTAAGTTGTTTTACTGATCATACTATTATTGCAAATAATAATCAGCTACTAGCCAACTAGTATTTAATACCACTAACATTTACAGAATATCGTTGTTTACTGAAGATACAACAGATGATTAAATTTACTCACTTAGGGAGTCTTGGTCGGAATATCAGTAAAAATAATCTTGAGACAAATCCAACTGTGATTGTAACTTTTCTTACTGCCGTATCTTCATTGACATTACACATGGGGTCTTTTATATCTTTGGTCCCTTATGACTGTCATGCCAAATCAGGTTGATGGTATATTATCTACACTGCCGTTGGAAAGTATTCCCACACAAAACCTTGATTTAGCCATATATCTCAAGAGGCGTTTTTTATCTGACATTCATCATTTTTGGGCAGAATCTATTTTAAAATTATCTATAAATCTAAGCAGAATTGCACTCAGTGCATTTTGAAAATGTGGTGTGAAATGCATATGTACCACTTTAGCCTGTGCATAAAAAATACAATTTAAATACATTTCTGCGCATTTGTTTGAAAACTTATAGCCTGAAAACATTCTATCCAGTTGGACGGTGATAATGAGGTTATGAATAATTGATAAGTTACATGCTAATGAAATTTGTTCTTGTGATGTAATTGCATGTGGCCCATAACATCAGCCATTTTCATGGTAAGACGACGAAAATAAAAACAACAACTCTGTTTTACGGGCCTCACCGACCCTAAATTTGTGTTTTTGAAGAATTTTTTCTTTTAGTGTTGCCAAAATCGGATATTTGGGTTATTTTAGTTATGTGGAATTACTTTCCAACAGCAGTGTATAATATGTGATATGATCTGGAAAATTCCCATCACATGGTAAAACGTACATGTTTCATTGTTAATCTCCACTAGGTCACAAAGATGTGTGAAAAAAATATAACCACAAGGAAACCTATCAAACAAACCGGTGTCATGTTATTCATTTTACATGTCTCAACCAAAACATATCACACAATAGAGACATATCAAATAAGTCAAAAATCTTTTCGTCATAGTAACCATAACCCTAAGTGCTATGATTTTTTTTTTAGTCAAAAAGGCTATGCACTATGCGTGAAATGTTTTATTCAGTTTTTAGGTCACTTTTTATTGATCACTTCATTTTTCCTTCGATTTAGAAAATATTAAAAAGGTAAAAATCTCTTGGAAACCTAAATAAAAAGAAATGCTGTGAATTTTTAACCCTATTCGCACAGGAACCTGAGACAAAGCTTTCTTTTTCTTGGCCTTGCTTTGATAGATTATACTAAACATACATCTTCATAAGCTGGACAAATATTTAACTGCAAATGATCACATGTGTAATAGATAGATAGATAGCCAGACACTCAATAATGCTTTTTTAAAGTTCTCTGCTACCTGAAGAAAGAGATTTAGTTTTTCACATATATGACCATTCACCAGTCACATACCTCCTCTAAAGTCAACAGTTTATATTTTTAGATACATTTCAAAATACATATAAAAAAAAGTCATGTTCTTATAAAATAGAGATTTTTACAGATTTGAAATGTTCATACCTTTCCTAAAGTCAGTTTAAAATATCCAAAATATCACCTTCTTTAAAATATCTGAAAAGTAATATTTTCTAGATAAAGTCGTATTGGAATGTGTAAAATATTAAAACTTTGATTTTATTGGTAACTCCAGTAGCTTAGAGTTGCATGTACTTAAAAAAACAAGTTAAAGCTTAAGGTTTGTTCTTTCTGAATCAGCAATAAAATTGTATTAAAGTGGTCCAACTTTATTGGAGGTTTGTGGCGGATGGTCACATTTTATCATGATGCCATTTTGGAAAAAGACTCTTCTTCTTCAGGAAATATCATATATTCTACTAATGTGGTAATTACAATAGCTGATGATTGTTTTTATAAATTCTCTCTAATCCCCTCTGTCTCTCATAGCAACGAATTGTGAGCCTGAATGTGCCAATGGAGGAAGGTGTGTTAGTGGAGTCTGTACATGCCCTACTGGATTCCGAGGACCTGCTTGCAGAGATGGTAAGTTATATCAATAATGGAATTTTGTACACATTTATATATATATGACTTTTCAAAATAACATTTAAAGTGTGTGCTTCAATCACTTCTATTACAAGTTCACCTTAGGGACTGCTTCAAAAATCAACCGGCGGCTGACTGCCCGGAAGTTCTGGCCGGTTGCCATTGTTTAGAACATGACTGTGTGAATACCTTTTTTGATTTGCAACATATTTACACAGGGTTGCCCGATTCAGCCGAAGCTGGTCTAACACGGGGCCCTGCACATACACATTAAAAACTTATACATATGTACATAAATACTTTAATATCTAAAATGACGGTATTAAAAACATGAATATGGTAAGAAACATAATTATATATAATATACTATAGTAAATACAAGAATTAAACTTCGCCAAATAAACAGGAACAAATTTCGATAGATGTTATTTGTCAAAACAATATACAAAGACACTTTATCATGTGTACAAAGTATAAGAAACATGAACATGATTGAAAAAAATTATAATACAAAATAAGAATTTGTCAATTCATTTAAAACGCGAAAAGAAGAAATCATCGTAAAAAGTTAACATATTTACAGCAGGTGTTTTTGATTAAAAATGGTTGAAATATACATTTTTATAATTTCTTTTAAAAGTCTGAATATTAACAGAGTTACGAACATCTGAATCCATATCGTTCCATAATTTCACACCACTGTACGTAAAAGATGCTTTAAAACATTCAAGATCATGTCCATTTGATAAAGGTGGTAAAGCTAACTGTCCTGCAGTTACTTGTCTAGTATTGACATTACTCTTTCATGAGTTGCATTGTAAGAAAAAGGCAGCACCCTTTACATAAGCATCATAGCATCCTAAAGTATATCAAGATCCAGACTAAAGAGAGTAAAAGCTTGATAATTGTAATATAATTTATACATTTATGGTATTTTCTTATTGCACAGACATTGATGAATGTAGGACACAAAATGGCGGATGTCACCAAGAGTGTGTGAATGTCATCGGATCATATGAATGTAGATGCCGCGGTGGGTTTGAACTTGAAGCTGATAGAAGGACATGTGCTGGTATGCAGCAATTTTTAATTATTTAATTATTTCACCTTTCTAGTATTTTTTGAGTTGCGATTCTTCAGTAACATTAACCAAAATTTGTGTAATTTCTCCCACACAAGATACAAAAAAGCCATTATTTTTCACTGCACACTACAGGTTTTTCCATAATACTCTTAATAGATATCCTTCAGAAACCATCTTAGTGAGTGCTGTTGAAGTACATCATTCCGCATTACCTTATTACTTCGTTAACACGTCGTAAAACCGAATCTATCAGTAACTTGCAATTACTCCCTTGACCCTTCAAAACATTACAAAGGTTTTGAATTTTTCTTTTTCCAAATTCATATTTCTTACAATGTGTTGTTATGGTTTTTATGTCTTTGTTAAATCAAATCTAGCTGTGAGCGAAACCCTTCATAGCTACGATGCATTGTAATTGTTTAGTGAAATCAAATTCAGGTCTCTTACTGGTGATTACATGCATTAGAAAGCAGTAGCCCTTTGGAAGGAGAAAACTTAGTGTGTAGAATGAAACAAGCATTAGAATGAAACATGCATTTTCATTATACCGAAAAGGTTTATGTACTAGGTTCCTGATAGGAGGGCCATCCTAGAACAATTGGTGATTTTTTAAGTACAGCAGCCTTGTTGAAAAAAAAAATAGATTTTTTATTTTTCATGGTATTACATTATACAAACTGCTTCTTCAACAGTAACATACGCTGACGTCACTTGACCACAAAATGGCGGACTTCATCTTCCAAATGTTTTCAGTTAAAAATCTTGAAAAATTGATCATCTTTGCACATCTTTTGAGACTTACCAGTAAAAATGATTTCTATTACCTTTCTGATACACTGGTTTCACAATATAACAAATATTCACTCTAGAAAATCACAATTTATCTAATCGAACGCAACACATGGACTGTAGTACAATACTCAAATCATTACCGCTACAAACAATGACCGTTGTTTGATGCATGCTACATCCAGGAAGTTCAGTCTGGGTAAGAGATAAAACACCCGGATGTATAGGTAGCTGTATTGTCACAACTTGTTTTTAATTTATTACAGATATCAATGAGTGCTTAGAGACTCCTAATATCTGTACATCAGGAGTATGTGTCAATACACCAGGGGCATATGAGTGCCAAGGAGGTCAGTGTGGAGCAGGGTATCAGTATGACTCGGATCAACGTAGATGTGTAGGTAGGTTAACATCTGTACACCAGGGGTATGTGTCAATACACCAGGGTCATATGAGTGTCAAGGAGGCCAGTGTGGAGCAGGGTATCAGTATGACTCGGCTCAACGTAGATGTGTAGATAGGTTAATATCTGTACATCAGGGGTGTGTGTCAATACACCAGGGTCATATGAGTGTCAAGGAGGCCAGTGTGGAGCAGGGTATCAGTATGACTCGGCTCAACGTAGATGTGTAGGTAGGTTAATATCTGTACACCAGGGGTGTGTCAATATACCAGGTTATATGAGTGTCGACGAGGCCAGCAGGATATATGTATGTCTCTACTCAACGTAGATGTGTAGAACAACAGACTAGGTGAAAGTCAGGGCTTCATTAGAGACCAGAGATCACTTTAAATTGTTTGTGAATTTGATGGTAGTGCACAAGGTGAAGTATGGGGTGTTCATGCTTATATGGAAATTCAGTCAAAGGAAGTCATTAGTTGTTATAAACATAAATCGGTAATTATTGGAACCTGCTCTCAAAAGATGTTCTCATGTGAGTACATCTTTTGAGAGCAGGTCATACAATAGCTGCCACTTTTCAAAAAAGTGATATTACACACTATATAGTGTCCACTGACTAATGGGAGTTTAGTTTTTACATTATTTTGCATTCTAGACTCTTAGCACCCCTGGAAAAACAATGATTTCACTGTGGGGTTTCCCCAGGCAAATTAAGAATTAAATAAATCTTGTGACTAAGGTGTTAAATAAACATAACATATGCCCGTCAGTGCAAATACAACTTTCTTGCATCTACTCGTCAAACTGTCTTTGTGATGTACCAGGTTTATCACATCGTCAGCTTTTTGTTATATAAGAGAGGAAATCTTGATCCCATATTTGCTTAAACTTGGCTTCATTCATTTCAAATTTAGTTCCAGTCTTATTTTAAATAAACAAAAAAGCATTTTAAGATGTGACAGAAAGCTTTAATACTAATGTCAATGCTGATATGTGACTCTGTCTGTTCATAAATGTACAGATCAGTTGATCAAATATTTTCTTAAAGTGGGTACCTTTACACTTTTCAAACAAAAAAATCAACTGTTCTCACTATCTCGAATGCTTTACTTGCAGATGTGAATGAATGCAGTGTCCAGAATGGTGGATGTCATCATGAGTGCCGAAACAACCAAGGATCATTTGAATGTATATGCCGTGGTTTGTTTGAACTTGATGCTGATAGAAGGACGTGTGTTGGTAAGTCAATATTTATGATAGATTATAATCACATTTGTTTATTATTGATGTATCCCTTGATTAAATTGATTATTGCAGACTTTCTCTTCTATGACATATATTGTGCTTTACTTTAAATGTGGTGGGTAATACTGGTATAGGCATATAAGGCAGTTTTACTTGCAAAAAAGTAGGCCCTAATAAGGTTTCTCAAAAAGTGGGTATTTGACCTTTAAATTACATATTTATTAATAGTCGATAATGAATATTTCATCTATAATGCCACAAGTTTTCCATGTTGCAGAAATTCACAGAATTTGTGGTGTAACACAGAAAATGGTATTTTGAACAGAAATAAAAAATCATATGAAAACACCCAAACATGAACAGACCAAATATTTATTGAATAGAAATAGGATAATATACCAATAAAATGCCAAAGAAACCATACTTTAACTGTAAAAGTGTCCCCAAACACCAACTTCTCATCCCATTATTATTTACAAACAAAAAGAATGCAAAAATTAGTGATGAATGCAACAAATTCAACATTGATAAAAAGAGTTATTAGCACTTTGAATCTTTTGAAATGTGTGCATATTGCATTTTATTTTATTTATAAGTTTTCCATAAATGTGTTGTATTGTAAGAAAAAGTTTAGAACCATTACTGATGGCATCGCATTATCAATTTTGAAAGTCTGAAAATACCCACCCCTTGATGTCTCTCATTATATTTACATGATACAAGATTCAGCTTAATTTTATTCTTGAATAGCTTACAGTAATTACATTATATACATTCTATGTTGGATATATATGAATGGGACGGGGCAAGGATCTCGGGGCCAAAGTACATATGGATCTCTTTTACAAATTTCCTACTATTTTAGATGTTTCCTGACTGATCTATTTGACGCGCACCTCAGTTGCCATGCAAAACAGTTTTGCAACGTTGTCGGGGTACAGAGGTTATAAGTAAGATAGAGCCAGGTTACGTTTAGTTTAGGAAGCTGCTCGACATAAGGTGCGCATACCGGAATACCCTGCAAACATTTATTGTGTTTTTAAAATTCTTTGAAGCAACACAAGCAATTTTGTTGTGTAGGGAATGAACGTAAATAATAAATAGGGATAAAAGTAGTAAAATATTCACAAGACAACCAGAGAACACCAGAGGAAACGGTGATGTTGCTTATTGTAGATCCAGATTAAATAGAGTAACAGCTGGATATATGTAATATAATTTATACACTTATGATATTTTTTATTTTACAGATATTGATGAATGTATGACACAAAACGGTGGATGTCACCAAGAGTGTGTGAATGTCATTGGATCATATGAATGTACTTGCTATGATGGATATGAGCTTAACCCTTTCAGCCAGCAATGCAAAGGTTGGTGATGACAATATAATTATTACTCTCAATTACATGAAACAATTTTATGAGGAATATATCAGCCACGGATACAGGGGGTGGGCGAAGGGGCATAAAATTGGCAAAATCCTGCAAAATCAGCCTAATTTAGTCAATTTTTTGTTATAAAAGCTGAAAAACACACTGTCCGCCCCCATAAAATTCAGATCCTAGATTCGACTGTATCTCACATGCATTTGGGAAAAAATATTGTTTTTTAGAATATTGTGGTTTTCAAAGGAAGAGACATACACTTGACTTGGCTGGTGAAAGATGAATTGTTTTGAAACACTTTAACAAATCAAAGCAATTTAATGACCTAGCAAATACTTTCATACTGTACATTTCCAAAATATTAATATAAAATTAATTTTTGGCACATTGGGAATTGTAATGGGTGTTAGATTGGTTCTTATAAATAAGATTATGGTGTAATTTTTTTTCTCTTCATTAATGAGATTGGTATTATACTGTATTTTATTTGTATTTTATTCCAGATATTAATGAATGTGATGTTGATCCTAGTGTCTGCTCATTTAGTGAATGTGTTAACACGCGGGGTTCCTATAGATGCACACCTTGTGAATTTGGATATCTGTATAATCCAGCTACTCGTTATTGTCAAGGTATGTCATCCAAACATAATGTTCTTCAGATGGGAAATTTTCTCCAACAAATATAACATAAAGTCTCAGATATACTCTCAGTTAAGGTTGTCAGCATGATGTCACAACCTAAATTTTAGCAGATTTTTTGGTTAGTATAAGGTAAGTAAAGGTAAAGTGGATGGCCTGTATAGCACAGATCGGAGTGCCGATTTCTCTTTGGAGGCGATTGGGCTAGACTCCTCAATTTGTTAAATTTGTGGTGAGGGGATCGCATACAAGTCTGTTGCCTTCCCAATATTGAAGAATGCTGGTACTATTTGACACCTGGGTCAAGAGGAGCACATTAAGCAAAGTATGTTGCTCAAGGACACTACACACATCGCTCACTGGATTTGAACCCCCCCCCCCCATGCTCAATGCCTGATGATTAATAGTCGAGGACTTATACTGCTAAGCCACACATGTCCCTCTTTGTATAAGACCATTGTAGATTAAGCTTGGACAGGAATTTCTATTGCTAATTAGCTACATAGAGCATAGCTTTATGCAAAAAGTATTTCAAAAAGATTTCAAGAATATTTGATGGGACTTAAAGCATGAATATTAAATTGGTATACTGTTTCTATTTCTGATTTTCTTTTCAGATATTAATGAGTGTGACAAGAACCCTGGCATTTGTGAATCGGGTAAATGTGTGAACACTGATGGATCCTATGTCTGCCAATCAGATGGAACGTGTCCAGATGGTTATAGCTTTGATGAAGCTCAAAGGATATGCACAGGTATGGAATCGAACCTTAAAAAAAAAATTAATCGAACCTTGTCGTTTTTATAGAGAGAGTAAATTAAGATATCAGAAGGACCAAGGGTACTTTAAGAAATTTTCAGAATATAAGAGTTAGGAGTTAGGGTTTGTTTTAGGGTAAGTTTTAGTTTAGGGTAAGGGTTAGTTTTAGGGTTTGGTACGAAGGTTAGCATTAGTCAAGTTTTAAATGGGACCAAAAGTGTACTTTCTATAGGAAGTTTTGGCAGCTTGAAATAATTTTGATAGCTTTTTGAAAGTACACACACCGTTGTACCTGTATGTACCATGGTATTAAATCATATTCTTACTGCGAAAATGCTCAATTTTCATGAAAAGTTTATTCATCTTTGTTGTATGAGGTATCAAAATCATTTGGGATCCAATTCAATTAATTTAACCCAGTATCAATTTTTTATGCAGTAGCTTCTCATTACGTTTGTGCCATTGATAGCAGTAGATTGCTTGTTCTGGAAATGAGATTTGTGTTTGCATATTTCATATGTCTAAAGGCATTCACAGATGCAATACATGATAATAAATACATTTTTTATGACCGCATAATTAAACTTTTTCTTGTACTCTTTTTCGTAATTTGTTGACTATATCAATAAACTTGCTTTATTTTCCTATATTCTGTTTCATTTATTATTTTGTCTTTAATGACATCAGATATAAACGAATGTGAAACAAGCAATGGGAACTGTCATGATAGATGTGTGAATACAGATGGCAGCTATCGCTGTGAATGCCGCGCTGGGTATACATTGGATACTGATGGCAGAACATGCACAGGTATGTAAAACAAGCAATGGGAACCGTTATGATAGATGTGTGAATACAGACGGCAGCTATCGCTGTGAATGCCGCGCTGGATATACATTGGATACTGACGGCAGAACATGCACAGGTATGTAAAACAAGCAATGGGAACTGTTTTGATAGATGTGTGAATACAGATGGCAGCTTTCGTTGTGAATGCCGCGCTGGATATACATTGGATACTGATGGCAGAACATGCACAGGTATGTAAATATACAGGGCACTGAAAGATGTAATTACACAGATCTCTGATCAAATATATCACAATCATTGTCATTATATGTGTTCACAAGGTTTTGTTCATTGGATGTTCGTGGGGTTGCACCAAAATGATCCAAAATACTTCTAATATTACATATTAGATTGCACATATAGACATTGATGTGTCATTGGTTTGGTCTGATTAATTCATCAATAGTTGCTCACTCAATACAAAAACACCATGGACATTGTTATAAAATATAGAAGATATACTACAGATTTTGTAACAG